>JARHVA010001831.1:2745000-2767500 GCA_037957365.1 Torreya grandis
TCTAAGGTCACAAGTCATAGTTGAGGCACTTAATCACACCATGATTGTACCATCATCTAACATATTACACCATTTATTCACATGCCATCATGGCAAGGGAGAACAATATGAGGTTTGATACATCTTTGGAATATTGGTATATATTCAATGATTAACACATGAGATGTTGATGTCATACCCAACTTCAATAGGTAACCCATTTTTATTATGTTAATTTACATTGGTCTTTACATGTTAAGGATCAAGGGGTTTGAAGATAAAAATAGTCATAAAATAGTCTCTGTAACTGATCTTAATCATGTGCATAGGACACAAACTATACAAATGAAGGTGAATAGAACCCAAAAACCACAAATACTGATTGTTTGTCAAACTTAGCCAACCTCACCTCAAATAGGAGCGCCCTTCTCTCTTGTCCAATGCATGTCATTATTGTCTAGATATCCTACAAACTTTATATCTAGTTCCATAGTTAGGAAACTTAGTCACCCTATCGGTTTCAACCTTTGAATCATCCCACAACATAGTTTTCCAACTAAGTTTATATTTTATATTGCACTTTATATATTTAGTAAATTTATAAATTTATCAAGTATTGAATCAATGAATGATTGATATTTATAGTATTATTCTTCCTAATTTTTCACAATATTTTTTCACTTAGGGTAATCTATATATTCTTGGGTTCCCCAAATTTGATAAAGAATACACCTATATCTTACTTTAGTGAGAAATTAAATCATGAGAAAAATAAATATTTGGTATATGATTAATAGCTCTATGCCATAATGAAAACAATCAATAATTAGAGGAATTATTAGTTGCCTAAAGAGATTTTATTTTTTACATACCATCAAAAACTAAAATTAAAGAAAATTCATGAAAATTTAAATAAAATACATATAAAGTATGTCGAGTTTCTAAATAGTTACTCATTTTTATTGAAGCGTAGAAGTCAAAAGTGAAATAGAATTGCTAATACACTGAGCAGATGAGTTCTCTTATTGAATGAGATCCAAATAAAATTCATAGGATTTTATTCTATGATGGAGATGTGAAGAAGATGAAGATTTCAAAGATGCATAAAATGCATATGTATAAATAGTGAATGGTGATAGAATAATGTGGTTAGATTATTTAATGTTAGAATTATTATTTTTATGATGAATGAAATTGTTTATACCTAGAGGTTGAATGTGTAAAACATTATATTAAGGATAATCCTAGTGGAGGATTACTAGGTCATTTTGGTAATGAAAAATTATATGTATGGTTTGCTAAGAATTACTTTTAGCCACAAATGAGTGTATATTCTCTCAAATATGTGCAATAATGTAGATTTTTTTAGTTGGTAAAGTGAACAAGTCAAAATTTTAGGTTTTATCAACCAACTCCTATACTAGAGTGACCATGGTAATAAATTAGCATGGATTTTGTTTTAGGATTAACTAAACTTAGATAGAACATTTTTCAATATTTATGATTGTGGATATATTTTCAAAGATAACATAATGTATTGCTTATAAAAAAACTAATGATGTGACACACATTGCTAACTTCATTTTTCAGAAAGTTGTATAATTTTATGGACTTCCTTGTACCATATTATGAAACAAACATATAAAGTTTTTTGTAAATTTATAGAGGTTATTTATGAAAGAATATTAAGACCAAGTTATATTTTAATAACTCAGTATTAGTCTTAGACAAATATATAGACAAAGGTGATCAACATAAATATTGGTAACCTGTTGTGATGTTTGATTGAAGGAAAGCCAAAATCATGGGATTTTTTACTTTTAACAATTCAATTAATAGGATTATTAGAAGGACATCATTTAATATTTTGTATGGATCAAGTCCCAGAGGTGTTGTAATATTACAAATCATCAAAAATGAAACTAAAAAAAGAGTTCTAAAATAGAATATTCCATTCAATATATGCATGTCATAGATCAACAAGTAAATGTTTGGAAATAAGTACTAAATAGTAAAAACATGTGGATGTGAAAACATGCGATTTAGAATATCATGTGGGGAGCATGGTTTTAACACATTTATAAAAGGAGATAATTTTGAAAGGAAGTTATGAAATGTTAAATAAAAAATATTAGACCATATACAACGTTGTGAAAATTCTGTATGAAAATCTTGTAAGATTAAGCGAACTACGATGATATAAATATCATATATTTTCAAATTTCCATATTTAAATCAGTTTCATGAAAGGAAGAGTAGTGAAAACATAACGTAATTTTTGAAAAAGTTAACTAGACAACATATAAGATTGATGAAGTTTGTGAGGAAGCAAAAATGCTAACTAATTTTAGAGTCATCAAATAAACATGGAAAAAAAATTATAAATAATATCTGGTAAAGTGAAAGGGTTAATAAATTGAAGACGTGAATGCATAAACACATCATAAGTTTGAAAATAATATATCTCTTATAAGATGAAAGAGAAATGAATAATTTTACTTTTGTTACCCAGAGCATGTGATGCATGAGAATCCATGTTTATTTGAAAATTGACATTAAAAAAAATTAATTAGAAAAGAGGATAAATTATCTTTTGTGTTAATTTTTAAAAAAAAAAATGATTGGTGAAGTTCACAATCAGCTAATTACACAAATTTATATCAAAAAAGGTTAAATATTAAAAAGATAAATTGTTATCCAACTAAAATCAATTAGTTTGTGAGTGTTCGTTAAGTTTGTCCAAAAATGACTAATCTTAACACTTACAAACTTGTGGGGTCCACACTCTCAACTAATCACATAAATCCATGCAATAAGTGTTAAATAGTAAAAAATGATTGGTTGTCCAACTAAAATCAACTAGTTTGTGAGTGCTAGTTAAGTTTGTCCATTTAACTAATCTTAACCAGCACTCACAAACTAGTGGGATCTATACTTTCAACTAATCACATAAATCCATACGAAAAATGTTAAATATTCTTAAAAAATTAATTAGTTTTCCAAATAAAATCAATCAATTTATGAGTGTTAATTAAACTCACCCCTCACCCCTCTAAAATAAGTGGATCATCATAAAGATAATTACTTGAGAGCTCTAAACAAATGATGCGTGTTACTTAATCCTACATAAATTGGTAATTCAAACCAAGAGCATGGAGTTCATGCCCTTCAATTTGTCATTTTAAGCCTTCACTGCCAGTGATTTGTGGCTAGCATGGTAGGTTTCGTCTCGCAATTTTGATGAACACAAGATTCATGGGGGCTTCCTTTGATTGCACAAACTCAAATTTTGTAGGAGTACCTTTGGGTTGATGCTGACGTACTATATCTATAGGGGTAAGAATGCACAAATAAAAGATAAAATTTCCGATGAAGGGGATAATGTATTCACAGAAAAATCGGAGTGCGCTGCTTATCCAGAGGCAGATATGCAGTTAAAACCAACGAAATCCATCTTTTCCACTCATGAAAGAAGCGTGGAAATGTGGTGAAAGGCAGCAAATCTTCATTGTTATAAATCTGTTGTCGTGTATAATTGGTACGCTCTGTTGTCGTGTATTATTCTGTGGTTAAAACTTGATGTGTGTATTTTAATTTTGAGATGGTTCTTGGAATGCTTTTATTTTATGAGTGATTATTGTATTGCTAAATTTTACAATAAAAATTCTAAAATTAATTTATATCAGAGGTGTTTTCATGGGAGAAAATGATCTTTTTTTTCTAAACATTGATTAATTAGTAAATCATGTCTAAATAATTGTTAATGACTGCCATACAAATTTGACCTGTTGCCGCCTCCCTGAGATAACACCGATTTTATTAAAGTTTTAAAACCTTTCAAACCATGACACGTTGTCTATTCTCTGTACAGTAGGCACTCGGTATGGATATTTCATTAGCTGATTTTCCATTGGCTGCCAATAAATATATGGGTAAGAGTTGTTTGATATAATCATTTTCAACCATGTTGTCGATGAAGAAAAAACAACACTTTCTCTCCATTACTCTTTGGATTTGTTTTCGCCCATCATCTGCGTCTCTCAATTAAATCAAAATTCCTCCAAAATCAAGAATATTATATCTTTGGAGGTCAAGGATGTGAGATTTCTTGTACCGTGTTTTCTCATCAATGACCCCTTTGTAAAATTTGTAGATTTTTTAATCCAAATACAATTTGTATTGGGTCACTGCCTTCCATTTCAAACAAATTTGTCACCTTTGATATCTAGTTATCAATGCCAATTGTTGTGTATCTCAAGATATTTATATTAGAAAAGTTATCAAGAGCACAAATTTTCCAAACAAAACAAAAGTTAGAAGGTGATAAAATGTCTCTTGATTTCAAGTCCAGTAAATTGCATAATGATCATTGTGATTGATGAGTGAGGTGACTTGCAATGTGGATAAGGTGCCTTGCCATGTAGATAACATTGGTGTGTGTATGAGAAGATCATATGTTTTGTATGCTCTCCCATGTTTTGTAAAGTTCATCTTTCTTTATAGTGGCAAATCATAACCTATATAGTTCATTCAATACAAATAAATATTCATCACTTTGTCTAGACATCCATTTATAAATAAGTCTGTACTATGGGTGCTAAGAATTGGTTTATTACATTAGCTTTTACGTTGGATATTTAACGAGAGGTAAATATTACATTGAGTGAGTTAGTTATTAGATTATATTATTTGGTTATTCGAATATATTATAATAACAATATATTCATTTATAGTCAATTTGTTAGTATGAATTATTATAGGGGTGTGAGAGATATTGGTGGAAATATGATCTCCCCAATTATAAGAAATAGTTTTCATATATATATATATATATATATCAAACTGAATGAAATAATATTATAATATGAGTTTCAATTATTATGATGTTTGGCTCTTTATGCAAACTCCATTTTTACAAATATCTGATATCAGAGCACCATGTAATCCAAAAGCATGTAAATTGTTTATTTTGGACTGATAATATGTGAGTTCAAGATGAGATTCTATGAAGAAATTCATTCAACCCTTTGAGAGATAGAGCTCATTCAAAGTTATTCTTAGTCATGTGATTTTATTAATATCTGAGATGCACATATCAAATATGTTATGGCTTCAATAGTTTGTTTACGAATCCAACCATTCATTGGTTGGCCTCGCACATGTTGCACTCTATTTATTTTTACTTAAGTCTCATTTAATCTACTAAATCTCAAATATGTAGAAGTGTAATCAATGATGTTTTTTCATGTGTGCATGATTGGGGTGATGCAAGCATGATCAATCAATCAATAACATTATATAGGAAATAAAAGAATTAAGTGGTTTTCCAATCTTTTCTTCACACAAATTCTTCTATAAATGCATGTCATTACCTGCGGTGTCTACATCATGTCAACTCCTCAACCATATGGTTCTTTATGACTCAGTCAGATAGGTGCGGTATCATGCAGTCCTTTGCATCTTCATTCAAACCTCATGCGACGTACGGATTGGTGTGGTGCCTTCATTGAGTGTGTAATCTATATTTTTCGATATCCATTGTCAATCATTTTTCTGTCTCTATAGAATTACAGCTCATACAATCATCAATATCTACTTTGTATAGTGTGAATAGAGATGCCATATATTTCTTGGTCTATATCAACTACCCAAATGTGCCTTGGAGTTAGTCTATTTCATTTTTGGTCTTTATGAGATATTATATTAGGGAATATAAAAATATTAGTTCATAAGTTTTACATATTTATTTATTATTTTAATACACATGCATGGTATTTAGATTGATCAATTATTTTATCAATACAAGTAGCATCTTGTTAATAGTCTTTATGAGTCTTTGTTGTTGTCAAAATCAAAAATTCATCCATTTTCAAATATCAAAGTGTCAAAAATAAAAAAATTGTTTGTAAAGGATGAAATTTTATTTGTACGCAACATCTTAAGTCAAATTTCGAATGTGACAGTCTTGTGGGGGGACCCACTCCTTTTAAAGCGACATGCAATTGAGATTCAAAACTTCATCAACTAAGTATCTTCTTCAACTAGAGGATAGATAAAATGGAGGATGGATGTTTCATAGCCTCTCATCAGTCACCAATGATGGGGCCCAACATAATTAGTGATATATGTAGTGTCGTGTGTTTTTTTATAGTTTTTGCTATGTGTTTACAAATAATAATAAAAATACATAATTGTTCAAGTAATGTAATTTGTGTGTAATTCTAAAAATAATTATTTAATGTGACCACATAGTTAAAGGACAAAAACACCAATGTAAGTCAGTTCATGGATCTTAAGAAGGTTTGTGGTAGATCCAGAAAACCACTGGAAGTGAACAGTTGATGGGTCTTATTCATGTCAAGGTTTATGATAAACATGTTTAAAACTATGGAAGGAGTAATATTTTCTTTGTATCAAGGTCTTGAGCCAAATAAGGCATGCCATAGGGCTAAACATACTACAAGTGAGAGTGTAAATTTTTTTTCACAATGTAAAAACTAAGGGGGGAATGTTAGAAATTAATTTATTAAAATAATTTTTACATTAGATATTTACCAAGAGGTAAATATTATATTGAGTGAGTTAGTTATTAGATTATATTATTTCATTATTCATATATATAGTCGTAACAATATATTTATTTATAATCAGTTTGTTAGTGTAAGTTATTGTAGGGGTGTGAGAGATATTGGTGAAGATATGATCTCTACAATTATAGGAAATTATTCTTACACACACACACACACACACACACACACACACACATAATGAATGAATGAAATAATATTATAATGTGATTTTAAAATAATATGGTGTTTAGCTCTTTGTGCAGACACTATGTTTACCAATATGGAAGTCATAAATATTGAGTTTTTAATTCTTCAAAACATTGATAAAATTCAGATAAAGGTCACAAAAAATACAAGCTTAAAATGATTAAATTAAGTTATTAATGAAGTGTGAAATTTAATGGAGTCTACCCATTCTTTCATGTATAAGGGACTTGTGTGTGTACGTACACACACACACACACACACACACACACACACACACACATATGTATATATATGTATGTATATATATATATATATATGTATATATATGTATATATATATGTGTGTGTGTGTGTGTGTGTGTGTGTGTGTGTGTGTGTGTGTGTGTGTGTGTGTGTGTGTGTGTGTGTGTGTGTACACACACACACACGTGCGCGCGCGCGCGCACACACACACACACACATATATATACATACATACATACATATATGTATGTATGTATGTATGTATGTATGTATGTATGTATAATGGTGTTCAACTCTTTGTGCAAACTCTATGTTTACCAATATGGAAGCCATAAATATCAAGTTTTTAATTATTCAAAACATTGATAAAATTCAGATAAATGTCACAAAAAAAGCAAGCTTAAACTGATTATATTAAGTTATTAATGAAGTGAGAAATTTAATAAAGTCTACCCATTCTTGCATGTATAGGGGACTTGTGTACATAGAAATAATGTGTTCATAGAGAAAAGAGCACAAAGCACATAATAGAGAGATGGCTAAGGAAGAATATTTAAACTTGTCGCCATCAATACATAACCATCAAATTCTACCACATGTTCACCGTTGTGCTACATGTTATCAATCTCTTTGCATCGTGATTTAAATTTTAATCATCCACTGCCTCCATCAACATTGATTCAGTTCATTTTTTTTAATTTTTCTATTAAGTAATAATAAATATTATATTATTAATCTACTAAATTCTATTTACAATATTAATATATATAAAATAAGTAATAATATAATATCATATAATAATAGTACTATTATATATTTTAGATTATATATATATATATATATTTGAATTATATATACTGTTATAAATATTTTTATATTATATAGTATATAGATATTATTATAAAATAATAACTAATAATTTATATTTATTAATATTATATTGTACTGGTATATCTAATTTTTTATAATATTACAGTATATAGTAATATATTATTTATAAAATATAATAATGATAGTATATATAAAAAAATGAATTAAATATAATAATGTTAATATGTTATATATTATAACAATAATATACTTTTATATTATATATAATATTAATTAATATATTAAATAACATATTATATTAATAATAAACACAAACACACAGACACAAACATAGACACACACATATATACATTATTATCATATATATAATTTATATCTATAATAAATATATTAGATTAATAATATTACATATATATACATACTATGTTGTTGTTAATGATAATAAAAACATAGTATATATAATAATATATTAATATAATTATAATACTACTAATATTAATATATAGTAATTATATATATTAATATAATTACAATAATATATTACTATAGATATATAAACATAGTATATATAGTTATTTATTATTATAGTTTAATATTATATATATTTATATTATAATAATCAATACGTGCACAAAGATGGGGGACAATTTCATGGATATTTTAGGTAACACAATCACTTTAATAAATAACATGATCACATTATTTAATTAGCGTGCTCATGTTATTGAAATTATGGCTCAGTAATTACCAAACCATAATGTGTACACATTATTGAAAAAATAGTATGCATTATTATAAATTCAAATAACGTGTATGCATTGTATAACACATACACATTATATAGTGCACTATACAATACATACACATTATATAACACATATGTGTTGCTTTTTTATACATCTAAAACCAAATCCACAAGCTTTTGGGAGTTACACGTGAAGCCAACTTTATCCATAAACTTATATTTGCTACTCTAAATATTAATTATAAGAAATTAGATGTAACAAAATAAATAAATGTAAAATTATACTTTAAATATATTTTAGTAAATATAAGAAATTAGGGTCACTCAACATCTAATAGACTTGGTCTTACAGTTACATGCTTTATGATGTAGAAAATAGTTTTTCAAAATCCAATCAGGTAAGTAGTTAGGCATTTTTAGGGTCTAAATATTAAACATATGGATTTTAGGGCATAAATTTTACAACTGATATCTATTTTTGGTAAACATAATATTATTTTTTAGGTTTTTGTGCCTTCCAAATTGATTCTTTATATTTATAAGAGTCTTAGGTTTGTCAAAATTGAATATTTCAAACCACTCACTTTGAAATTGATGTAAAGTGGTTTGATTGGGGTAGCATAGGTCACATTGCTGACCTACACACATCAAACAACCATTTTGTATTAATTTTCCTTGTTCATCATCCTTCCCTCATCCTTGATCACTTCCTATTCATGCCTCATCACCCCTAATCACTCTCTCATCATTCTTCATTGTCCCTAATCACTCCCTCTTTGACCTTCATTGTCCTTAATCATCTCTAATCACTCCCTCATGATCCCTGATTACTTCCTCATTGACCCTCACTATGCCTCATCATCCCTAATAACTCACTCCTTATCCCTCCTCATACCTCATTGACTCTCACCATCCCTCATCATCTTTAATCACTCCCTCATCATCCCTAATCACTCCCTCATTGGCTCTCACCATCCCTCATTGTCCCTACCATCAATCACCTTTACCATCCCTAATCACCACTTCATCATTCTAATCACTCCCTCCTCATCTCTAATCATCTCTAATCACTCCCTTATTGAGCCTCACAATTCCTCATCATTTATAATCACTCCTTCATTACCCCTCACCATCCCTCATGATGTAGAGCCTTATTGCATACTCTACTTGTCCAAGCTCTTTGCCAATATCCATGTATCTTTCACTTTATCTTTTCTTGCTTGATCTCTATCTTTGAACCCTGTACACATTTCGTAATCACATTTGCATTTTACTCATTTATTTTATTCTCCACCATTATTTAAATGGTCTCACTAAACTCTTGGTTTTATGAACTTCTTACTCAATGCAATAAATCTCTCTTACTTTGAGACTATCTTGCTTACTAGTCTTTACAGTTTATAATAACTTGGATAAAATCTTGTCTTTGGTTCCTTAGGATTTAATAAGGATCCAATAAACTTCCTTCCACTCCTTTGATTTCTCTCTAACTTCTTCTCAACCCTACTCAGCCTCTCAACATGTCCCTCATATCATACACTACCTCTTACTCTATCATAGACTCCTTATATAGACTCAAATCATCAAATCAACCTCATTTATGGATACCATGTATATCCCATTTATTCACAAAGTTATAAGCTTTGGTTCAACTATTTGATAACTTATTTTTGATCTCTCTACTCTCAGATTAGGTCTTTAGGTCTCTTTCTACCCTGTCTACCACATAGTCCTCCCCCATCCATACTTATCCATACTTACACAACTTAAAAACACTATAATATATTTGTGCATGTTGAACTAAAAGTTTTCAACAATTTTCATGAATTATTTATAGCTACAACTCCTAAAAACTCATTTTGAAATAAGAAACCCTAATATAGGGTTTGGACTAGTTTCACAGACTTGAGAAGGGTCAAAATGAGATTTCAATCTTCCAAAGGCATTTATAATGACTTTGACTATTGGATTAGGTATGATTTGAATCTATACACATCTTCCAAGTGTTATATTTCCCTTCTTAAGCTATAGTAGATTGACTTAACCAAATTGGAATAGACTATGTACTTAGTCACAAGTCTGTAGTAATCTAATAAGAGGTTATTTATTATACTTCCCCCAATAAAAACTTATATGAATTAAAAATATTTTTTCATCAAAAATGTAGATCAATGGTGAGATAATAAACTTCATCATTTTTAATGAAATTTAGAAGAATTTAAATTATTCTAAATCATATTTTCAAAAATTGAACTTGAAATTTATACATCATCCATAACCATACACTAGTGTATGGTCTAGTGTAGGCCTTGAGAAATGGATCACCTAATAGTGTCACTTGGTGTAAAAAATCAAAATTTTTAAAGATGTAATCGTTTATGACATCTCACCATTATAGGTGTGTGAGGTTTTACATGTGGTCAACCATGTATTTACCATTGACATGTATTCTATGAAGTAAATCCTTGAAATTATATGATAGATTATCTCGATCTAAAATACCATATATCATAGTTAGTTCATAAGCTTTCAGTCATTAGTGCCAAGAAGTGCAAGAATATTTTCAGTTCTAGTAAGAAGTATACTCTCAATGGTAAGAAGTAAATGTTTAATGGCATCCTTATGTTACCATATCATAATGTCATTTATCCAACAATAACAAAGATGAAATAATTAAATCATAAACTAGAAGAATACAAGGATATCTTTCAGTCACCTAAATAAGTTATTGCATACTCTACACTAAATGATACTATTGATTTGATCCCTTTATTACCTATACCTCAAACCTCTTTATACAACATATCATTTCTAGAGAATGAATAGATCAAGTGGTAGATCCATGAAATCATGGATAATGATCACATCATACCCAAATCATTGCCTTACAAAAACAAAATTGTGTTTTTACCAAAGTTTTGAATCAATTAAAAAAATATTAAAAATATTAATGTGAAGAAATATTATCCTCATTTAAATATTAAGCCATTTTTATTCCATATCCAAAGCGTAAAAGTCTTTTCCAAAATTGATCTTAATTTTGGGTGTCATCATATTAATGTTAAACCTTTAAACATTTGAAATATAGTCTTATAAACAAAGGAAGGATTGATTGACTAGTTGATTATGCCTTTTAGGATAACTCATATAATGAATTCATTCATTTCAAGATGTCGAACGACATGCTTATGACCTTTACCTATGCCATTTTTTTAATCTACCTTGATAACATCTTAATATTTATAAAACATGGGATGAACATCTACACCATGTTGAACTAGTGTTTTAGATTTTGTAGAAACATATTGTTATGATAACATGAATAATTGTTCATTTTTCATGCAAGAGATAAAATATTTGGGACACATTACAAACACGAGTGGGTGTGAACCTAACCAAGATTTAAGTTATACAAGAATGGGAAAGACTAAATAACTTTGCATTTGATTCAAATATTCTCAGAATTAGAAAATTATACAAGATATTTGTCTTTAATTTCTATATTTTGAACCAAACTACCAAAGGTGGAACTGAATAAAGTTTTATTTAGTTAGCTGCACAATAAAGATAATTAAATGAAATAAAATATAGACTTTATTTTGTGTTAATACTTATGTTACTTGACTATAAATTTAGAAGATCATCCAATTTATTCAGTAATAAAATTGACTATCATAAATGGGTATTGATAATGCAAATCCTAAAAAATATTTAATTTCTATTATAATGGATTAAATAAAATATAATTGGAATCAAATATATTTTAAGAGTATATAATTATGCTAGATTATGAGGGAGAGATTAAGGATGGTGAGGGATGGTGAGGGTCAATGATGGAGTGATGA
This sequence comes from Torreya grandis, assembly GCA_037957365.1. Lineage (NCBI taxonomy): Eukaryota > Viridiplantae > Streptophyta > Pinopsida > Cupressales > Taxaceae > Torreya > Torreya grandis. The sequence goes on from JARHVA010001831.1 coordinate 2,757,419, forward strand.
AGGATAGTGAGGGATGGTGAGGGTAAATGAGGGAGGGATTAGTGATGATGAGGGGTGACGAAAGATTGATTAGGTATGATGAGGGATGAGAAGGGAGTGATTAGGGATGATGAGGGATGGTGATAATCAATGAAATAATTATTATGGATGATAATCCCAAGTGATTAGAGATGATGAGAGACAACTAAGGTTAATAAAGGAGTGATTATGGATGAGGAAGGATGAGGAGGGAGTGAGTAGGGATGAGGAAATGATTAGGTATGATGAGGGATGAGGAAAGAGTGATTAGGGATGATGAATAATGGGGAGGGAGTTATTAGGGATGATGAGGGATAGTGAGGGTCAATGGAGGAGTGATTATGGATGATAAGAGAGTGATTAAAGATGACTAGGGATAGTGAAGGTCAATGAAGCAGTGATTAGGTACAATGAGGATTAATAAGAGAGTGATTAGGGGTAATGAGGAATGAGTAGTAAGTGATCAAGGAATAGGGAAGGGCAATGATCAAGTGAAATTAACATGTAAAGTGGTTGTTTGATGTATGTAGGTCATCAAGATGACCTATGCTATCCCAATGACACCACTTTGCATAAATTTTAAAGTGAATGGTTTGAAAACTTCAATTTTGACAAACTTAAGACTCCTAAAAATTGTAGGAATCAATCTAGAAGGCAAAAAAACTTAAGAAATGACTATATGTTTAACAAAAATGGATATTAATTTCAATAGTTAGGACCTAAAATCCATGAGTTTAAATACTTAGACACTAGAAATGTTTATGTGGATATTGGAAAAGATATTGGACAAGTAGAGTATACAATAAGGCTCTACATCATGAAGGATAGTGAGGGGTAATGAGGGAGTGATTATAAATTATGAGGAATGGTGACAGTCAATAAGGGAGTGATTAGAGAAGATGAGGGATGAGGAGGGAGTGACTAGGGATGATGAAGTAGTGATTAGGGATGGTAAAGGCCAATGTGAGTGATTAAGGACATTGAGTAATGGTGAGTGCCAATGAGGGAGTGATTAGGGATGATGAGGGAGTTATTAAATATGATGAGGGATGGTAAGGGTTAATGATGGAGTGATGATGGATGAAGAGGGACAAGGAGTGAGTTATTAAGGATGATGAGGCATAGTGAGGGCCAATGAGGGAGCAATCAGGGATCATGAGGGAGTGATTAGAGATGACTAGGGATAGTGAGGGTTAATGAGGGAGTGATTAGGGATAATGAATAATGATGAGAGAGTTATTAGGGGTGATGAGGCATGAGTAGAAAGTGATGAAGGATGAGGGAAGGATGTTGAACAAATGAGATTAACACAAAGTGTTTTTTTGATGTGTGTAGGTCATAAATGTGACCTATGCTGTATAAATTTCAAATTGAGTGGTTTGAAAACTTCAATTTTGACAAACCTAAGACTCCTAGAAATGCCAAGAACTAATCCAAAAGGCACAAAATCCTAAAAAATTACTATCTATTTACCAAATAGATATCAATTGCAAAATTTATGTCCTAAAATCCCTAGGTTTAATACTTAGACCCTAAAAATGCCTTAAGTACTAAATTTATTGGATTTTGAAAAATTATTTTCCACATTGTAAGGCATGTAACTATGAGACCAACTCTATCAGATGCTGAGTGACCTTAATTTATTATATTTACTAAAATAAGTTTAAATTATAAAAAAGTAAATGTAAACTTATACTCAAAATTTAGAGTAGTAAATATAATATATCGACAAAGTTGGCTTCACGTTCAACTCTCAAATGCTCATGGAATTGGTTTTGGACTTATAACAAAGCAATGCGTATGCATTATATAACATGTACATATTGTATAGTGAATTATATAATTCATATGTATGCTATAATGCATATGCATTATTTCAATTTGAGTTTAAACTATGCTTTTAAGAATGGAAATGGCTTGGATTTTCAAGCCAAAGGCTTGGGACTGTGCATCTATAGTCGAAACTAAGAGTTTTAGGAAAAACCAACAAATTTCAAATTCAATCATGAAATACGCTATGGATTTCAACATTAAAATTTGAAAAATTATTAATGTTATGACGAGCACATTGTCCTCTTTCTAAATGTAAGATTTTTATAATTTTTGGGTTGTTTTAAGGGTTAAAACTATATTTATTTCTAGCAACACATTTTTTAGGCCACTACATGCCTGAGCCATACATGGACATTCATGTTTATCTAATTTTTTTTTCATTGATCCAAATGTAATATATATATATATATATATATATATATATATATATATATATATATATATATATATATATATATATATATATATATATATATATATATATGGTAACAAGCTAGGCCTAATTCTACACACTAAAAAAAAATCATTTTTTTTGAGGTAGTTAGGGTGGGTCACGCGAATGGCTATATATTTTTTTGTTAGTTTTCAAGATATAATTAATTTCAAAATTAATAATAAAAAAATATTCATAAAAAAATACTAAATTTTTTTTGTAACACACTAGAAGATCTAATATAAATATTCACCAAAGGGTTTCTAACAATATTTAACGATGGTCAAAAAATGTTGGATCGCATGGAATTATACAATTCAAATTTTCTTAAAAAAAATTGGAGGTCCTCTTAAAATTTTAGATGTTTGACGTACTTATACTTAACTATTTTTTTAATTTTTTTTTTTGAAAATAGACTTGAAATGCTACAATTCAGGGTTTTATGTCATCTTCAAATCTTAAGTGTAGCCATCTCTAATTATCTACAGAAGTTCACATTTCTAAAATTTAAAAAAAATCATGTCCATGAGTAGGCCCTTTTTTGTCTCCCAAGTTGGTGTACTAAACCTAATAATATATATAGTTATAAAATTATTATAAAACTATTATTATTATAATACAATTAAATTAAATTAAATTAATATATAATATTATATAAAAATTTAATATATCTAATATATGTAATTATTAATTTTATATATATATATATATATATATATATGCTATTATAATATATTATAAATATAGACTCCAAAACTTCAATGTTTTATCCTCAAGGTAATGGCATTACAATATTGATTAGAGTCTCACATGGGATACAGATCTCTATTACAATTAGATAATTTCTCATGACATCCACACCCACTATTGATGATATAAAAGAACTAATCAAAGATGTCACCATGCCACAAGTTGCAAACTCCTTTGTAATGAGTGTAAGTCATGTAAACTCATTATTTTCTTTGAATATAGGTTTGGTGTATGATATGGACCCCCTCATATCCATTGTCAATTTAAACACTTTGTCATTTCCCCTCACCATCACCATCTAACTCACCTTCAAATCATTTACCAATTGCATGATATGTATGGCCTTGCTCTTCCCCACCACTTTTTCATTGCACAAGCTCACTAGAAAATTAAATGTCTCCTCCCCACATAACTCATTTCCATGTCATATAAAGAAACACACAAAATCATTTTCCACTATAACCTCTAGCATAAATACAAGATTATTATATCTTAACAGTTTATGCATAAAAGGTGAGATGAGGTCAACAATATGGTGTTTTAAGAGAGTTATGAGTGTCAATTTACACTCTTTCACTTCATAAAATCTTGTTTAATGAAAACACAAAATATAAGTTTATGGAAATTAAATTAAATTAACTTTCAAATATGAAATTTGAGGAAGGTTTTCACTTATTGTGCGCATAAGAGAATTATGTAAATGGAAACAACACATTGACTACTTTGGTCAAATGTGAACATGTGACATGTGGAAGAATGATCTAGGTGTTTATTGGTCTCACCTAGGGTTGTTGGTGCCATCCTCTAATGACCCAAAATTTCCTCTTCTTCCAACACAAAAATTGAAAAAAAATTGTCATTATCATTAAAAATAGTGTTAATTTATGCATTACCCAACCCTTGGATATAAAACAACACAAAAAACTAAATTTCTCACCAGGGTCAGCTTCAATGAATCTATCCACTATTTTTTTAATCCACGTTGAGGTAGAATCTCCACCATTCTCACTTATATGTACTTTTACTTGTTTCATGAAACCTAAAAATACAAAAAAATATATATTGCATCCTTCATAGAAAGTATAGGTGGCATGGCATACATATACTATAGAATGGAGTCTTTCATAAAAAAAGAATGATCTAGAACACCATGTATTGGTAGATGAGTTGAGGAAGTGGGATATGAGTTGTTAGACATAACACATGGGCTTCCACTTGCCTTATATTTTGACATATTTAAGTGATTTTGAAGAGTTGGTTATCTCCATTTTCATCTTATTCTACCATTTTTGAAACTATGATCGCTGATAAATTTTTTTAATTATTCGTAATATGATATTTTATTAAACATAATTAATATATTAATTATTAATAATACCATATTTTATAAGTATTATATAATTAAATATATAATATTTCAAATTATGTAAAACTATTAGTTTACACTATGCTTTACAAAAACCTCTATATTAAAATTAAAAAAATTACATCCCTTATAGCATAACAAAACATTTTGTGCTTATTTACTTGTATTGAAACTTGCAAAATTCATGTGTGTTTGAATTTTATAAGCATACCACGTGTTATGAATGTTTTAACTTTTGAAATGCATAGATTGAAAAGTCAAAGGTTTATGTAAACAAAGCATAAACACCTTGTATGCAACCCACAAATATAGTTGAGTTTATTTTTCATAATATTTATATTATGATAATTATACTATAATTTTTTTAAATTGATGCTAGGGATAAAAAAAGATCCCAATCCCAATTCAGCTTTTGACTTAGGAAAAACCAATTCTAAAGCACATTCGGAGGTCCAATCTCCAAAAAAGAAGTGAAATCCTAGGGAAAAGAATAAATCTATTAATATTATAAAATCCTATAAAAACTATAAGGATTTAAAAGAGAAATTAGATACTCAAAAAGAGTAAATAGTTAATCAAAGATCTAAGAAATAAAAAAAATCAACAAAAAAAAGACACACCACCCCTACACCATAATTTAATTCAACCATTTGATGTTATCAAGCATCTACCTCTAGTGGACAACAATGATTCCATGGTCTATTGAATGCTACCATTAATATAATTTTGAGCATCCAACTACAACCTTTTTGCTTATATATTCTTTTTTCCCTTTGAAGGTGAAGTTGGGGGTCTTTAAAGTACTTTCTTTTTGAACAATAGACATAATAACCTTGCTTACTAACTCTTCTTCTTCTTCCTTCCTATCTTCTTCTTCCTCTTCTGAGCTTTCCTACGTTATGTGACAATTCTTTATTAGATAAAATTGGTCCATATCCTCTTGCCCAAGATTAAAAACATTTTCTATCCTACCTTGTTGCTTTAAACGAGGTTGCCCTAGATCCAAAATGCCCTAATTCACTGTAGCCTCTGTAAACTCATTCTTTTTTGGAGAATTTTGTAACACTATAGCAGATACCAAAGGTGTGTCTCTAGTTTATTTTAATTTGTATGTCCCATACAAACTATAAACTAGATCACAATTTGGGCATCACATCTTTCTCACCCATTTTTGAACAAACGAAGCTTGAAAACCATTAAAAGTCTTCTCTAGACAAGCTACCAACTTGTGATCCAATTTATTACATTTGAATCATATAAATGGGAGACCTTCAAAGTTGAAAAATTGAGACCAAAATCCATAGGAATAAAAAAATTTAATTGAATGAAATAGTGGTTTAGAGAAATTTACCTATAAACAGCCATAAAAAAAATTATGATGAGATTTAATGGAATCATCAATTTTGACAAAAACTCATAATTTACTCACCAATTGATTAAATAGACCAGGATATTACAAAGCTAAAGGAAGATTATAGAACCTTATCCAAACTAGGGCTTGCAAAATAATTAAAGAATATGGATAAAAAAATAGCCCATGGGCACAAAAACACCCCCTTATTACCTAAGAACCAAGGGCCATTTGACCATACATATTCTCTTTCATCTACCGACTAAAATTGAAGCAAAAATAAACTAATAGACAACAAATTTATGGATGGATATTTCAATGATGGTCAAGATCCTACCACCCATTGCTGTAGTGCTTCCCATTACAGTCATTTCCCCACACATCTACCAATCAATGATTTGTTTTATTTCTCCAAAAATACCTGTGAAAGTTTAAAATCTGAAATATCTAAGTTAGGAGAATACTGAGAAAAAACTAAAGGAACATCACCAAGATGAGTTGTTTTTGGAACTACAAACTGGAAACAGTCTATTTGTGGCACCTCCTTAGAACCTTCCTCCACTACTAATTCTATAGTTGGGGAAATATTTTAGGAAAACTAACTTCTTGGAACCAAAATAGGATCAGAACCTGAATGAGCCTTAAGGATTGATTCTTTGCAAAATTTTATGCATATATGAAATGGATTAGGGATATTAATACATGCTAAAAGTATTGAAGCCATTGAAACCCAAGATTTTCGTATTATTAATATAACTTCACTCTCCTTTTGATCAGTGGCTCCTTTTTCTAGGCTATGGTTAACCACTATATCTTTCTACCCTAACACAACCTTTAGAGGACCAAAACCTATTTCTAAAATCTCAAAAAGATAAACCTAATTGTCAAGATCTTGTGTTTTGTACCATCCCTTTCCCCTACCTTGCCTAGTAGTTGACCCTTGTTCCACCATTTTGGGCTTGACCTCTGCTCTACCTTCCTTTTCTTCTACCTCACCATCTCTAATATAATCATTTTACAACTCAATATCTTCTCCTAATGACCCCCTAATTGATTCCTATTCTTCCATTTTGGACCTGACCTCTATTCTACCTTCCTTTTCTTCTACCTCACCATCTCTAATCTAATCATTATATAGCTTTTTATCTTCTCCTAATCAGCCCTTACCTTTTATGCAACCAAATCCTACTAGTGTTAAAAATAAATCCTTTTTTTTACCTCACTTTCCCCTACCTACCATGTTGTGCTCCCATAGTCAGTTCCATTTCTTCTTTCATCACTCCAAAAAACATAACTAGATTATTGGAAATTTAATCTACAACTGAAGCTTGATGGGGGTGGGCTTAGGTCTGTAATATATCCTGAATAATCTATAGCTAAATTAGCCTAATGTGATCCATGTGGAACACATGGAGAAGTTTGAATCCTACCTCAAGGTATCCCCATGGCCACTTTAGATTATAGGCTACCATCTGTCCCTAAGTCGTGATGCATCATAGGATTTATGGTAGGAATTAAACTCGAGACCTAAGTGATTAAAGTCATTGATCCTATCCACTCGAGCTAACCCTTAGGGATATAATTATACTATATTATTATTTATTTATTGATTGGATTATTTAATAATAAATTGTTAATTATTTATAACCACTATGTTAATATTATAATACTATTGTTTAATCTTTCATATACAAAAAGTGAGATGGAGTTAGAGGTCATAGATATTGAAAAATGTACAACTACCAATTTACATTCCTTCACTTTCCAAAACCCTTAATTAAAAAAAATAAAAGTACTTCCTTGAAACATATAAATAAAATTATATATATTATTTAAACTATACAAAGGACATGTGAAGTTTAAACTATAAAAAATGTCTATTTTTTTTATTTTTTAAATGGAAGATTATGAACTATAAACTCATTTGTTCTTATTCAAAATCAAACTTCATAAATTAAAAAAAATGACTTGATTTGAATGTGACCACCATAGGATGGTTTGTTTCTCATGAAAGCATGCTTGTGGTCCTGATAAGAATTAATAGTGGAGGTGACATAAACATCTTATCCACCCCTCATAGGCATGAAGAAAGGTTTCTATCCTATAATCCTATGTGAGATATTGGATAGATTTGAACTAATTTCCTAATAATATAATACACAAAACATATTTATAGAGTGAACCTTAAGCAATCAAAAGGTTAAAACTAATAAAACATTTAGGATAGGGTTTGGCGTATGTGTACCATTTTAGGATTTTATTCCTTATCTTCACAAGGTATTTTAAACCAATTTTCCATTAATTTATGAAGTGACTTATGTTTTTAGTTAATTTTTTTAAATTTTAAGTATGGTTCTAAACAGGTTAAATACAATTTTAGTTCTAGAATGTAGGGAAAATAGCACTAAAATGAGCATAAAAGTTTGTCATCAAGGTGTACAATGAGGTAATGATTCTATATAATCCTCTTTATTTTATAGATTGTATCTTAGTTATTTTTTTGTCGATTTGATACATATTTAGTATGAAAATAATATTCTTATTGCTTATTATTGCATTTTTATCCTCTCTAAACAATCTCTTGCCTCTTAAATTAAGTATACTTGAGAGCTATATATTATTAAACTATCTAAAGTTTACAATTTGACCAAAGTCTTTTTTGTTTTCATGTAATGAAATTAAATCATGTTATTTATTCATGAAAACATGTTGATGGTATAATCTCATTGGTCAAGTGATTCCATTGTTTCAGATAAATTCTATGTTAAATTTATTATGTGGGATAAGCTATCCATCTTGCCTATCTTATTACAGGGGTTTCTCAATGAAACACTCAAACCTTTAGGTATTCTTCTTTGTCATAAGCTTAATAGGTTTTATTATACTTGACCAAACAAATGGGTTTGTGTGGAATCAAACCTCATGAAATATTTGAAATAATCTAATGGGTATTCAAGTGGGTTCTTACTATTTTTCTTAGAAATATATTTATATCAAATTTTTAGAGACTAGTTTTTAGTGTTAACCTCTTAGCCATAAAATATGAGATTGTTTGCTTATTACCCACTGTAATCCTAAACTAACCATTGAATGCATTCAACGGATAATAAATATTAAGGTATACTATTTTCAGTTGTAAAAAGAACATATTGACGCCACAAAAATCTAATACAAGAGTATCATCTACCAACACCAAACCATAAAAGTGAGTGTATATAAAAAATAAATTCTAGTGGTCCTTACGTGAGTCTTATCCTCTAAAGCCAAACTTTTGAACTTATGACAACTCAATAAAATACTTTAGTTATTTTATATCTACAACTATTCCTCCACCTTATATGATATTTTTCATCCCACATCGTGATCGTGACAACTCACTAAGGGGATATCATAGGGGTAAATGTCACTTCATTTCATTTAGCCTTTTTATGTCAAAACAAGTGAGCTCTTCTTGGGAATTAATTTGTTTCACTATTTTTTGATGAGCTTGGTTAGGTAAAATTACTCATGGATAATTCCTCTACATGAAAAAATATCACATGGAATGTGTGTGGTTTCCCAAATACTTCAAAAAAAATTATATATATGAGTGTGTTATATCAAGGGCTAAGAGACATTACCATTATTTGCCTTTATGAATTCATAGTCTTTGAATTCATTTTGTTCAATTCTTGGAAGTGCATATGGCCTAATGTTTCATAGTACACCATCTCATGAGGATAGTCCTTGAAGTGAAACAATATTTATTTCCCCTAAACTTTCCTCTATAATTATTTCATAAGGGGGATGATATGATGCACTATTCTATAGGGATCACATTATATATTGGCATTTATGCCATGGACATTGTAAAATTTATGTGCCTAATGATGGCCTAGAATGGGTGTTTTTATGGCATTGGCTTGCTAAAAACCTTCCCCTTTTGAAACTAGCTAATTTTTAGATGATTTTAATATGATTGAACCACTCAAGGACATGGCAAGAACTTTATCGATGCACTAGTGTGCTAGGGAGTGTGAATATTTATTCTATTTTTAAAATCATTTGGGATTTTTAGATCCTAATTTTTATGAATATTTGTTTCAGGTACTCCAAATTCATCACTAACATAAATTGTGTGCTCAAATAGTTACATCATTTCATGTTAGTCAAGAAACATGTCTTAATGTTTGAAGTCAATAGTTATCATGTTGACAACGTTCACCTAGAAGTTTATATTTCTGATCAAAACCCTATCAGTTCTTGATTTGTTTGAGTTGATGGATTGTAGAACATATCTCACATGTGATTCTTCATGAACACTTTTTTATTTTCACATGAAGGCACAATTT
>JARHVA010001831.1:2772500-2820000 GCA_037957365.1 Torreya grandis
AGCTAATGGCCACCCTGTCGATTCAACACTAAAATGATCCATCCTTCCCCTAAGCAAGAAAAAAACTCCATGATCAAACACAATCAAGAAAACCACCCTACAAGAATATCTCCCACTATTCCATTCCGATTCAATAAAATCCCTTGTTGAAGAATTGAGAAAAGCCATCATGAAGTGAAAAGCCCTGTCCTATCTCTCAAAGCTTTGGAGACCTGCGTCATCAAAAAAATCCCTTTGCATGCTCTGACCTACATCAATAACTCCCCCTAAATGACAAGAAGGCCCAACTAAAAATATGTCCCAAGAATATCTAAATTTGAGATTTTCTTATTTATGAGAAAATCCAAATATCTTTTATTTTAAAATATTTTTTTCTAAATATTTTAAAATACCAACCACTGAGCATTTTAATGTTTTTATAAAAATTAAAAACATCAGTTGAAAACATTCTCCTATACTAGGAAAGCCAAGCTACCCTTAAAAAACACCTATGATTAGCAAGAGGCTAATTAAAAATCAATCTACTCATAATTTGTGCCTTCTACCCATTTATTACTAATTCTATCCTTCCTTTCTTCTTTTTAATCAATTACCATATTTACCAAAAAATATGTAATTCTATTACTTTCTTAGAAATGATGAGATCAATTCAATCCTTCAAAAGATTCCAACATAGGCCAAATGACAGCTAAAATATTTACAATCTTCCAAGATTTTTCCCTCAAATTGGTCAAATCTTGAATCACCACCTATGAGTCCCCTTCAATTTCTAAGAAATAGATTCTACATTCTAAAGCTAGATTAACCCATGCTACTAAGGTTTGGACTTCAAATTCATTATTTATGCCATCAGATAGTTTGAGGAATAGAGCTCTAATTACATAACCACTGTAATCTTTAACTACAAAGCCTATCCCTAAGGCTCCTAGATTGCCTCTATAAGCCCCATCAAAATTTAGTTTGAACCACTTAGGTTTAGGTGGAATCCAAGCTACATCTTTTCTTTTTCTTAATTTTCTTATATACCATTATCCCCTTAAAGGGATAAAAGTTTAGGTATAGGCATTTTTATAACTAAAATACCCAGACTAGTGGTGAATAGTATCCCTAGCCATGGACTATGGAATGCCTCATTGCATTGAACACATGTTTCAATCCACTTATCGACCCTTATCGTATTGAACATTGAGTTGGTTAGCCCATTGTATGTGGACACTTTTCATGAAGGTGTGTATACCATACCCCCTGTAGGATTAAAACATGTGACCTCCCTTTTAGGAGTACATATTCTTCATCATTAGGCCAACTCAGCTGTGTCTAAAGTTTGGGTACATGAATTTTTATAATGAAAATGCCCGAACTAGTGGTGAATAGTATCTCTAGCTATGGACTATGGAATGCCTCATCATATTGAACATAGGTTTTAATCTACTTACCAACCCCCATCACATTGAACATCGATCAAGGTAACCCATTACATGTGGATACTTTTCATGAAGGTGTGCATACCTTTCCCCTTATAGCATTAGAACCTATGGTCTCCCTTTTAGGAGCAAATGCTCTTGACCATTAGGCCAACTCAAGTGCACAAGAGTGAATATTTTTTAATGGTAAGGTGTATTTTCTATTTTTTTGGCCCATTTTTCATAAATTACAAGTTTTACCCCAACTTTTCTCCCCTTTTTTGAACCTTCAAATAGTCATATCTTTTGGTTCATATGTCAGATAAACTTGATGTTTTGTAAAGTGAAATTTTTTTCATGTAATTCACATTGACATTAGATTGGTTCATTTTTATATAAATTTTGTATTTTTTAGTATTTTTTTGCAATTTTCTATTTGTAAAACTCTATAAATCTTGAACTACATCATAAAATGTAAAATCCACTGACTTATAAAGTACCAAAAAATTATTATTATTTTGGACCACAAATTTTCATTGTGTTTTCACTATTTTATAAAGTGTCATGGAGGGTTTATTATATTTTTTCACATCCATGTCTACCTTCATGTTTCTATGCCTTATTTCGTACACATTTTTCTTAGTTAAAAGTAATAAATATGACATATTGGGAGATATTTTTAGTCCTTTATTGCTTTGTGGTGCTCTTCTTCATTGATCAATAGTGCTCCCATATTTTGGAGCTACTCTCACATTGATATGGCCTTTGATAAATAGCTAGATAGTCTCCTTGTTTTTATCTATTCTGGTGAATACAATATCTTTTTTGTCTTCATTTGGTATTTTTTGGATAAATTGTAGTCACACTAAATTATAAATTATCATGGAGGTTTTTATTTTCATAGCCTAGTCTACCTCCATGTGTGTGTGCCTTACTTTTTTTGCCTTTTCTATTTTAGTTTTTAGTATCTCCAAACACCATTAGGGTCAATCTTCTTTAAGAGACCATTTATATAGTCTTTGAAACCTTGTTATTCAAGTCATCTCCTTTTAGTGAGCATTTTCTAGCATACCCATCTTTTGTCATTGTTCGATATTTAAGTAGTGGATTCAAATCAATCATACATATACTTTCATCCACTCCACCCATTAAAATTAATAGATCATGTGTGTACAAATATTACTTATTTGGGTGTTTATTGTGCCTTGCATCTACTTTAGATAATTAATGGTATTATTGGTGTACTATTTTGTACTTTCAACACTTCACTTGGTAGTATTATAGTATAACATTCCTAGCATTTATATTCAATGATTGAGTAATGAATTGGGACCTCTCATAAAATATTGATTTATTCACCATCTAGCCATTATTCTTGTGTTTCCTTCAATGATGGCTTTCATTTCATATAGTGTATCTTCACAATACATAGTCTAGTTTTTAGAGACCTTTATTTTGTACCTCATTTTTTTCCAAGTTATACCTTATTGTACATGGGTACCTTATCTCATCTCTACTTTATGGGGGATTTTTCGTATGGGTTTTCCATTTTTCTCTACTTATGTAGGGACATTTTCTACATGGGTACCTTATCAAATCTAGTTGTTGGGGACCCATTTTACGAGGATTCCAAACATGGTTTATTTTTTGTTATACTTCCCTAAGTATAAATTAAGAGAGGGTGTTAGTGAAATATATTATCCACCTTTTATTTAATTTAGATTTATTTAGCTTTGTTAATTTAGTCTAGTATACACATCTCCTAGGATTATGTTAAGATAAGTAGGACTCATAGCTCAACCACTTCATCTCTCATATGTATATTCATGTGGAGGTTATTTCACACATGTCAATCACATAGCTCAAATCAAAATTAGACTATGACTCGTGTTCTTTTCATATATAGACCACTTCTATATGTAAATTATAAGCTAGTTGTTAATCACTTTATATGTTTAGTTTGTTTGCAATAAATTATTTCATTGTTTCTCATTGCTTGTAATAGCTTATATCATATCGAGAGTTAGTCATAATTATGAAGATATAATCCCGAGCATTTCTCTTCTCTTTCATAATAAAGACCTAGGTCTAAATAAATTTTATTGTGAATGTGGGACCATAACTTCTTTAAGTTTATAGAGAGGCTTAACAATCTAATTCCTTTGGTAATATTATAAATCAAGGTAATATAAAATTTATTCCTAAGGCTAAGATCCCAGAGCTAATTACTAAATAAAGGCCTATCACCTGATTTTAAATGTGTCTTATAATATCCTTTCTAAAACTTTTGCACTCTATCTAGGTTCTATTATTTATACAATTGTTAGACTAGAGTAAAAATGCTTTATCAAAATTTGTTATATTATTGAAAAAAACATTCTAGTTTAGAATGGGCATGGAAGGGGATTACACCTCCAAACATTGAGTTTGGTTTCTCAAACTTGAATTTGAGAAATCTTATCATAATATAATGCAGGGATTGATTCTTACCATGTTGAAAACATTAGGTTTTTGGGATATTTTTTTATCTTCACCATTCACATCTTCTTTGTAGATGTGTTGTCTTGTCTAACTATCAATGTTTATAGATTTGAAATATTTGGTCTATTTTAATCAATCAAGTAGAGATGCCTGCTTAATCTTATCTATATATTATAATTGTTGATCTACCTTTGGGTATCTAATGTCCTACAAAAATTAATAAGATATTATTAAAGGCATCACTCTCCCTGATAGAAATGCATAGATTCTTAATCAACATCTTTCATATGGATATTTTCTTATGCTTGTAAAAATGAGACTTCATTAAATGAATCTCTTTTGTATAATGACAGTTTGCAAAGCTTTGGATTCAAACGTGCAATGTAAAAAATCAATTTTATTGACAAAGTATGATGCTCGTTCTCGAATGACTAGAATGTTTAATTGGAATTGGATTGAGAAAGTAGAGATGTTGAATTTTTAGGGCACCATTTTCCTTCGAAATCTCCCTATCTTCACTCTAATTTTTTTTTAAAACATAGGTTGAGCATAAAATATCCTACAAGAGTAACAAGACATTATCCTTGGCTATTAAATTTCAGGTTTGCATCAATAAATTTACAACTAATTATATTTATTATTTCATTTTAGGGCTCTCTCTAAGGTAGCATATATAATCCTTGTAAAGTTACTACTAGAATTCCCTTGGGTTAATGTCAAGCTGAATTTTGGTTTCCATAAAGACGGGAGATTTATTATAGTCCTAACTTGACAATGTGGGAATGGGCATTAATGATGTCCATTAAAATCATATTTCCCTTTGTGATAAATGGTCTATTTAGTCTATTGAATGGATTGAATAACAAAAATATATTTTCAAACTTTGCATTTTTGTATGTGCTCCCTATGGTAAAGAGGTTTGGAATGAGCTTGGGCTTTACACATTTCTCATTTACATTGCCCCTATTAAATGAAGGGTACATTTGTTTCCCATGATATTTGGAAGACCTTTGAAGCTATCAAAAGGGTTTGCAATGGGTTTCTATAAATATAATTTCTTTTAATGACCATAGATTATGGCATGGTCTCCCATTATTAATAATAATAGCCTGCATAAACTCTAAAAATTTATGCACTTAGTGTGGCTTTTTAAAAATGGCATTTATCTTGTTCATGATCTTGTTTCTTTGTGAGATTGGACTCCTTAGCACATTTTGTATAAGAAACACAATCTCCTTGAATTTGATTTTACTTCCATCCTCTAATTTCAAAAGGTTATGCTAGATTTTACAATGCACAAGCGTAGTCTTCAATTGCCACCTTCTTAGTGGAAATATTAGTATTGGAACTTTGATACACCTTTATGAAATTATACTATTAGATTATCATATATAATTCTTATCCCATTCTCCTCAACTCTTGATAAACTCAATAGCTAGTAGGCTTTGAATTCTTCACCTAGGTCTTGAATTTCTTGCCTCAAACACATTTGGGAGGCTATATTCGAGCCAAATATGGTTCATTTTTTCTAATGTTTAGTTTATCAAAGAATGTCATTGGGTGAGTAGTTGCATCATATGGGCATTTTTATCCCAATTATCTTTCTTGTAATAGGCCATAGGACTTTAAGCATATAATTTAGATTTTTCCTCATGTTAAGAGTGTTTGGAAGTATATTCAAAGTATTTTATTTCCTTTCCATTGTGATTTCTCTTTTGGGGTATTTTCCATAGTGGCCAGGTTGCATAGGTTTATTTGGAATTTACTTAAAGCTAGTATTCTTTTTTCAACTCTATAAATCTAAAAATTCTTATATTTTTAGCAAAGAGCTTATATCTTAGTAATTTTCAGGTAATGAAAATTTTAATTTGCTCACCTCGCTTTTTGTAGATCTAAGCTCAAGTGGAGAAATATTTTGTTGAGTTTTTGACACCTATATCACCTTTTCAAAAAGTAGGAAGTGTGCCATGCACTAGGAACAAAATCCCACTTGATATCCTACTATAAGAATCTCCTCCTTTAGCACTTGTGTGGTCGCTGAGCTGATTTTATAACCTTCTGTTGTCTCTTCCTATTGCTTAGCTAGGTAGTTGGAGTCCACTTTCTATTGAAATTTTTATTTTTATAATTTATCAATAGGCTTCTTTGGCATCAGAGATTGCAAGTGCTTGTGTGTTGGAATAACTCCTCCATCTGAATGGATAATTTTGGTTCATCTTACTATTGACAAACAAGATGGGTAAAATGGTCGGATGGTGCATGATTCATTGACGATGAAGCACTCTACTTTGAAATCTCTCTCTGAGAGATTATCTACCTCTAAAGGATGATTTGGCTCCCTTGATTTTAATATTGTAATGTGTGTTTGATTATATTCTTACAAAAAAAATTTCAAAAAAAATAATTTAAATTATTTCAAATATTTTATTATTCTTACTATAAAAATTATGAACACCAACCAACTATTTTTTTATTATATAATTTTTTTAAAAAATATTTTATCTTTATTATTTTAATTAATAAATACACAAATAACTTTCTAATATAAAAACTGAAATGTTTATACAATTTGTCATTCTTTCCTTTCCGGTCCCCAATAATAATGTGATAGAAAGTACTAAATAAAAATTAAAGAAAAATGAGTGCATATCCCATGCGAAACAAACGCAACGGCAGCCAACAAAAGCACGTAGAGAACAATAATTATTGAAAGACAATCATTTAGTTATGACAGTGAATCAAAACTACCTATCACAATAGTGAAGTGTTTGGCTTTGCTCAAACTTGCACGACAGTGAGACTCTTGACTAAATGTGGTCTCTAAGACATTCCACTCTGAGATCTATCTTTAAAGATATGCATCTCCAATGGGAAGAAGACATTTTTATTTTTATTTTTCCAAATACTAAAGCTATATGCTCCCTCCCAAATGTATGGAGAGATGAAAATATCATCTAATAAAAAAGCACTCTAATGAAAAAGAGAGTCGCATACGATATATAAAACAACAACATCGGATTTGACACGTTTTGAATGCTTACTACAATACAAAAAGATAGTGGGGTTGGCGGAGAAACAAACACTACCAGTGCCTACTTTATATAAATTTTAATGTTACGTGGAAGGAGATTTAAAGTTACGTGGAAGTCATGTTTTATAATATATGGAAATCGATACGATATTCTGGACATCTATGAAAAATGCCTGTACGATGTCTGCGCGCGCAGTACCTCCCAAACCTTCCAGTAACAAAATATGCCTTTTTTCCCTCATTTTTCACTTTTTCTCGATTGCGATACTGAGAGCGACGGCACGGCAGTGTCTCGCCTGAGAAAAATGCAAAAGCGATTGGATTGGAGGTTCCCATCGCAAAGGGTAAGCGTGTCCACTGGATTGTCGACCGTTTTCAATGAAGAAAGTCGTCATCTCCAGTATTTTGCACTAAACCTACTGTAGAACTACGCCACCCTAGCTTCGAACTTGCACCTGCAAACGGCACCTTCCTTCCTCTTCTTTTCTCTTCTCTCATTTCCTCCCCCGAAAGAGACGCAGTGTTTTCGGATCATATAAGCTCCCAGAAAATCATAACGAACAGTCTTATCCATCTTGCGGTCGGAATTCTAGGTGATGATCAGCCGTTTTTTGGGTACAGAAATTACTTCTTTATTAACGTATGAACTAGTCTGAATATCAGTGGTTATGATCAGTGGTTTGTGTGATGCAGGAAGTGCCATCGCTTTGCTGACGTAATCATCATCCATGTAAGTAAAATCAATGTTCTAAGAAAGAGAACGACGGAAGATTTTTCTGGCGTTCCTTATGCAATAGCTCTCTTCAATTGCCTCATCTACTCCTTGTATGGATCACCTCTCGACAGTAACGGGTGTTAAAACACTGTTGTCATGGTTGTTAACTGCATTGGCTTCCTTCTTAAGTGCTTCTTCATTGCCATCTTCCTCACCTTTGCTCCCCTGGTAACCAAGGTAATAAATAATTCATTAGAGATTACGGTGGATAATGATTTTGATGCAAATATTGAATTGAATAAGAAAGAGTTGGAATCCATTTAATTTGCAGATGAGAACGGCAAGGATGGTTGTGGCTGTAGTGATGGTGTTTTGCAGCATCACGGCGGTTTCATTTGTGGCGGTGCATGAACATAAGCACAAGAAGCTCCTCGTCGGCAGTGCGGGAATGGTAGCCACTGTCGTTCTCTACGGTGCCCCGCTGTCCATAATTGTAAGCTCAGCTCTGCTTTTATATTTTCATTTCTACTGTAAAATAAAATGGCCGTAGTAGAGATAATTACTTGAGAGATCAAACAAATGATGTGTTGCTTGCAGAAACTGGTAATTCAAACCAAGAGCGTGGAGTTCATGACATTCAATATGTCGTTTTTCACCTTCGCCGCCTGTGTTTTGTGGCTGTCATACGGTGCCATTCATATGATCATGTTATGTTTCGTTTCGCACTTTACATAAATAAGAGATTCATGGGTTTCATTCTGCTAAATTGTTTTTGTGTACAATGCAGGGCCCAAGTTTTCTAGGATTACCTTTGGCTTTGGCTGAGATGCTGATACACTGTCCGATGAAGGAGATAATGGGTTCGCAGAAAAATCGTAGTGCGTTGGTTCTTTAGAGATAAATATGCAGTTAAAACCCATGAAATCCATGTCCGCAGCTAATGAAGGAGAGGTGGAAATGCAGTGAGAGGCAGAAGTCTTCATTCCCATAAAGCTGTCTTCGGTTAAGTTTGATACGCGCTGGGTTTGGGTCTGGATTTTGCAGATGTGAAGGTGATTATTATTTTGTGCTTAAGATTTGATGGATTTATTTTATTTGTGCGGTGGGTATTGGTTATTTTCCTATATTATATTGTTAAATTTTCATTATATATTTATTTTAAAATTATGTTGAGATTTTAGTGTTGATGAGCTTAAAAAAAATATTAAGATGTTGAAAAAAAATATTAAGATGTTATACTTTATAAGATATAATTATTATCAAAATATTAATATTAATAATTTTTTTAATAATAAATAGTAAATATTGAAATGTTGATATTTTATATTAAATATAAGATATAATTATTATAAAAATATTAATAAAGATTTGTAATAAACTATAACCCAAAAAATCAATAAAAATATTTACAATTGAAATTAAATCAAATAACGAAATTATATTAATAAAGATATTGTTATCAATTCTAACATTTCATTATCAATTATAACTTACTTAAGTGTAATAAATTAATACTGAAACTTGTGATTCTTCTTATGCATTATGAAAGTAGGTGTGAGATATGAGGGCATATTAATAAATATCTTACAATAAATTGTAATTAAAAAGTTAATACAAATATTGAGAACTTGAATAGAGCCAAATAACTAAATAATATTAATAAATATTTTATTATCAGTTCTAATTTCTTTAAGTGTGATGGTTAATGTTTGAACATGTGAGGCTTCTTAAATATTATAAAAATATGTGTGAGATATGAGGTTTTAAATAACTAATTCAATCTATAAGTGGATGATCTAATAACATGACAAAGATGATTATACTTGCTTATATACTGCAATATATTACTCATTTTGTTATTTATAAAGTTGCAATAAATTTTTAGTTATATAGTTTGGCTGGGTGCATTCACAAAATTTTATAAAATGATAATTTATAAAAATATTAAATTACAAGTTGTTCTAATTATTTTAATAGTATTTTTATTTTCTAACTTGTACGTAATTATGATAATACTTATTCATTATTAATTATTATCTACAATATAACCATTATTATAAATGGTTCTTTTTTGGTTGTCTTTTCTTATAAACATATAAAATAAGAATGCCTTCAGCTTTGAAAAAATAATTAAACAGAATGAATCGATCATATGTATAAAATCTGGCTTCACCCATCAATTTATAAATACAAATCTAATGTGATATTGGAAATAATTGTTTGCATGCTAAGTGTTGAAGGATAAGCATCATACATTGAAAATTGGAGGAGGGTGATAAAATGAACATTTTTACCATGTAGAAATACCTTTTGATACATGGAACATGCAAATGACACATCAATTCTCATAGAACATGTTATATGATCAGAGTAGATTGCATTTTAAATTTATTGCATCACTTTCTTTAAGATCTTTATATCTCTTTATTATATGTATAAGTCATTATTTCATGGTATAGACTATAGAAACACTATATTCCTAAATCTCAACATTAATACTTTTCTCTAATTTTTTTATAGATATTTATTTTTTATCAGAGCTACAAAATATTTTGGAACACAATCGAGGCCTAGATCCTAAAATGAGCATCTATCACATATACCAAATATACCAACAATAGCCACAACAAACCCAAGAATACTAATAATGGCCACAACCAGCCTCAAGGATAAACAATGGCCTTTAATAGTCTCAAGAATATAAACCATGGTGACAATCAGCCTCATATACCTTTCCATAGATTTCAATCCATGTGGGCTTGAAAAATATAAGCCACTTAAACAACTCGCCCACATCTCACTGGATAAAATATTAGGTAACACATTTTTTTAAACAAATCAAGAACCATGGATATTTTTATAACCAAAATTCTAAAACCAATGGTGAATAGTATTCCTAGACATGGGATGTGGACTTGATTTGTAATATTAAACACATGTTTCAAGGAACACGTCAACCCCCATTACATTAAATACCATGTTGGTGGTCTATTGCATTAGAAACTTTTCACAAATAACCCACCATAGTTTAATGTGGAAACGGGCTAGAGAATGGTCATCCTAAGAATGGACCCTAAAATTGCCTACTTATAACACTCATTTCACTCACTACTACGCTATCATCATTGGGTTTAAAATGTTGGGTAACATGCTTTTTAAAATAGAACTGAAAGCATAAATATTTTTATAGCTAAAATGATAAAACTAGTGGTGAACAATATTCCTAGCAATGGGTTTTGGACTTATCTGATTACATTCAACACATGTTTCAAGCCACATGCTGACTCCCATCACATTGAACACCAAGTTAGTATTCGATTACATCAGATACTTTTCACAAATAACCCACCGCAGTTTAGTGTGAGAATGATGCTAGAAAATGGTCATCCTAGGAATGGAGATTGAGAACCTCTCACTTTTAACACTCATCTCACTCATTACTAGGATATCATCATGGGTTTTAAAAAAATGTTGAGTAATATAGGATTCTTTAAATGGACCCATAACCAAAGATAATTTTTAACTAGAAGGCCCAAACTAGTGGTGAATAATATTCCTAACTATGGGTTATGGACTTGTCTCATCATATTGAACACAAGTTCAATCTACATGCTAACCCTTGTTGCATTGAACACCAACCTGATAGTCCATTGCAT
The DNA here is from genome assembly GCA_037957365.1 of Torreya grandis. Taxonomy (NCBI): domain Eukaryota; kingdom Viridiplantae; phylum Streptophyta; class Pinopsida; order Cupressales; family Taxaceae; genus Torreya; species Torreya grandis. Next base: position 2,783,787 of record JARHVA010001831.1, read on the forward strand.
CAAATACTTTTCGTGAATAACCCATCATATCTTAGGTTGAGAATGATGCTAGAGAATGGTCATCCAAATAATTCACCTTGAGACCATCCATTTCTAACACTCAGTTAAATCACTATGAGGCTATCATTGTCAAGTTTTAAAAAAGTTGGATAGCATGTTTTTTTTATACATAATTAAAACTGTAAACATTTTTATAATAGGAATACCTAAACCAATGGTGAATAGTACCATGGGCTATGGGCTTGCCTCATTGCATTAAACATAAGTTTAGAACCACATTTAGATGCTCCTCATATTGAATACCCAACTGGTAGTCTATGAAATCATATATTTTTCTTGAATAACCTATCGTAGCTTAATGTGGGAACCATATTAGAGAATGGTCATCCTAGGAATGGACCCTAAGACCTCCCACTTTTAACACTCATCTCATTCACCACTAGTCTATCATCATCAGATAATACTTTTCTTTGTTTACTATTATTATTGCTTTTATATTATTTACTATTCCATTGATTTTACATTGTAAATTTATATAAAAACTCACTTTTAAACAATTTATAATAAAAAGATAGGGATTAAATCCTATGTGGCCATTGTTTAAATAACTAATCAATGAAACATATGAGAATAAGTGATTATTTTCTTATCTATTTAATTATTATTCATAAGTGCTAGAGGATGATTTAACTTTGCTATGTATTTTTATAATTGTTTTACCAACCACCATCGAGTTTAAATTTGATTAGAGGATGTTATTAGGTCGTATTGATGCTCTTTATAAAAATATTAATGTTGATAAATCTCTTATAATAAATTGTAAATATTGAAATGTTGATATCTTATATTAAATATAAAATATAACTATTATAAAAATATGAATATTAATAAAGATTCTATGATAAATTGTAACAAAAAAACTTAATAAAAATATTTATAATTTAAATTGAATAAATAAAACTAAATAATATTAATAAAGATCCTATTATCAATTTTAACTTGTTTAAATAAAGATCTCATTATCAATTCTAACTAACTTAAGTGCAATGATTAATGCTGAAACATGTGAGGCTTCTTGTGTATTATAAAAATAGGTGTGAAACATGAGGGCATATTAATAAAGATCTTATAATAAATCTTGGCTTAAAAAATTAATAAAGGTATTTAAAGTTTGAATAGAAACAGATAAAAAATAATAATACTAATAAATATTTTATTATCAATTCCAACTTGTTTAAGTGCAATAATTAATGTTTGAACAGGTGAGATTATTTATGCATTATAAAAATAGGTGTGAGAGATGACGATTTAAGGAATTAATTTAATTTATAGTTTAGTGGTTCAATAACATTATATAGATAATTATATTTGATTATATTGTAAAATACTACTATTTTTTTCATGATAAGGTTGCAATAAACTTTCAATTAAATAATTTGGTTGCATGCACCTAAAAAAAATTATTATTTTAATAATAATTTTAAAAAATATAATGTTGTAAGTTATTTTAATTTTAAGTTTATTTGTTAACTTTTCCATGATTATGATAATATTTCATTATTGTTAATTATTATCTACAATATAACTACTATTATTAATGGTTCTCTTATTATTAGTTTTTTATAAATAATTAATAAGGGATGTTTTCAGCTTTGAAAGATAATGGAATGGAGTGAATCGATCATACACATAAAATCCACCTCTACACAAGACATTTATAAATATAAATATAATAAAATATTGGAAACAATTATTTATAAGCAAGATATCAAAGGATAAACAACATAAATTAAAATTTACAAGAGGCCGACAATAATGTACATTTTTACCATGTGAGATTTTAGGATTGCCTTTTATAACATAACACAAGGAAAATGACATAATAATTCCTAGAGAGTATGTCAAATGATTTTAGTACATTACATTTAAATATATTGTATCACTTGATTTAACATTTTCATAACTTTATGTTATATGTATTAACTATTAATTCTATGACATAGACTATAGAAACACTATATCCCTAAAACTCACCACTACCTTTATCTATTTACTATTATTAATTTTTACATATTATTTACTGTTCTATTGATTTTAGATTGTAAATTTATATACAAACTCAATTTTAAATAATTTACAATAAAGATGTGGAGACTAGCTGCTATGTGACCCTTGTTTAATTAATTGATCAATCAAACATATGAGAATAAGTTATTATTTTCTTGGAGTACCAATCTAGTTGTGCATCTAAAGTAAATTGGGGAATTTCACGCCCCTTCAACCTAATTGCATGAATATAAAATGTGATTTTGGGGGTAATCAGATCAAATTTCATTATCTTGATTAAATCAAAGAAACATATTTTATTTTATATGTGATTTCTACATTTATAAAGTGTGGTTTTGAGTTTGATAAACTTGAAGTCATTAGATAATTAATTTAGATGTTGATTAGTTTAATTATAGAGGTAATTAAGGTCAAAATGAGCCACATGAATACATTTTAAATTGTATATTCAATGTGATTTGGAGTGAAATTAACCCTATTGTCATGTCATATATAATTAATCAAATATTTTATTCATTTAATCTAGGAGGAATTTGAGACCAATTTGAGCCCCTTCAAGATCAAGATATGATTTGGGGAAAAATTAAAAGCTTGATTCTAAAATGAATTGATCTAATTAGTCAAATTATGTAATTAGGGGCATGGTTTGGGTAAAATTGAGCCCCTAAACTAAATTTACAGCTCAATCAATTGCATAAAATGTATGAAACAATAATAGCTTAACTAACACTAATTTTATCAATAATGCAAACATGAAGGTAACTATCACAAATAGGTGAACAAAAAGCTCAAATTTTCTTCAATTACCTTAATTATTGGACCATAATCTAATATCTTAAACCCTAAAACATGTACCATTTAACATAAACCCTAAATACTATACCATTTACCTTAAACCCTAAGCCATAAGCCCTAAACCCCAAACCCTTAAAATTGTATACCCTGAACCAATAAATTCATCCCTAATTAAAATCCTTTGTATATAGTAAGAATTAAGTTCATAGGGATGAACTTGGTCAAAATTACATCACTCATTACCAAAATTGACTTAATTGGCTCAATCTATGATGATGTGGGGGCTAATTGAGCCCAAAATCACATTCTTTACTCATAGATGTAGGTTTAAGGATCATAAATTTACCTCAATCACCATCATAATTGTACTTTATATATCCTAAAACCTATACCCTAATCCCTAAAGTTCATAATCCCTAAACTCTAAACCATAAATATAAACTCTTTAAACCTTGAACCAATCATTTTATCCCAAATTAGCATCATTTAGACTAAGAATTAAGTTCACAGGTCTCGATTTGTTTAAATCACATGATTGATTTCCCCATTTGATTAATTCACTCAATATGCATGATGAAACGGGGTATAATGACAACCTAGAAACATATTATATAGTAACAAATGGGTCCAAGTGATTCAAATTGTCCTTAATTATCTTTATGATTGACCCTGTGTACCCTAAACCATATATACATTAAAGCCTAAGTGTTAAACCATACAACCTAAACACTCTACCTTAAATTACAAACCATAAATTCTCCCTATTTACCAATTGATTTAGTCCCACTTAACATCCTTTGATTTAAGAATTAGGTTCACATGGAATAAAGTGATTATACATTATATACATGTCTTTAAACCTAAACCCTATATCCCAATCCCTAAAACATAAATTTTAAGCCTTATGCCATAGTTCCCACTAATGTTGAAAATATACATGCTTACAATATAACTAATTTTACCATGAGATGTCCTAAAATTCATTTTTAAAACCTATGGCCAAAATTTATCCTTTGGAGTGCTAATCTAGTTGTGCATCTGAGTTATTTTGAGCCCCTTAAACCTAATTTCATGACTCTAAGATGTGATTTGGGGGTTAATCAACTATAATTTCATTATCTTTATTGAATCAAAGTAACATTATTTACTTATGCAAGTTATCCATGTATATAATGTGGCTTTGAGATTAATAAACTTGAAGTCATTAGCTAATGAATCCAAATGTTGATTAGTTAAATTTTGGAGGTAATTAGGATCAAAATGAGCCACATGAATCTATTTCAAATTATATATGATGTGGTTTGGAGTGAAATTAAAATTAATTTCATGTCATATATAATTAATCAAAGAGTTGATTCATTTAATAGAGGAGGTATTTGAGGCCAATTTTAACCCCTTTAAGAGCAAGATATGATCTAGGAAAAAATTATAAGTTTGATTCTATCATGATTGATCTAATTAGTCAAATTATGTAATTTGGGGCATTATTTGAGAAAAATTAAGCACCTAAACCAAATTTATGGCTAAAACAATTGTATAACATGTGTGTAATATGCATATGGCTTAACTAACACTACTTTTATCATAAATTCAAACATGAAGGTGATTATCATAAATAGGTGAACAAGCAGCTCATATGTTCATCAATTACCTTAGTGATTGGACACTATATTTGATATCTTAAACCCTAAACATTGTACTATTTAACTTTAACCCTAAACCTACACCATTTACCTCAAACCCTAAGCCATAATCCCTAAACCTTAAACCCTTTAATTTGTAGACCCTAAACTCTAAACCAATAAATTTAGCCCCAATTGGCATCCTTTATATATAATAAAAAAATAGGTTTATAGCGATGAAATTGGTCAAAATTGCATCACTCATTAAACCATAATGACTTAATTATCTCAATTTGTGATGATGTGGGGGTTAATTGAGCCCAAAATCACATTCTTTACTCACATATCTAGGTTTAAGGAGCTCAAATTTATCCTAATCACCATCACAATTGTTCCTTAGATACCCTAAAACCTATAACCTAAGTCTTAAGCCCTAAATTTCCTAATCCTTAAACTCTTAACCATAAATATAAACTCTTCAAACCTTAAACCAATCATTTTATCCCAAATTAACATCATTTAGACTAAGAATTAAGTTCACAGGGCTCAGTTTGGCCTAAATCAAACTATTGATTATGACATTTGACTAATTCACTTAATTTGCATGATGACATGGGGCATAATGATAACCTAAAAATACTTTATATATTCATCAATGGGTCCAAGTGATTCAAATTATCCTCAATTATATTTTTAATTGACCTTGTGTACCCTAAACCATATATACATTAAAACCTAATCCCTAAATTGTAAACCATAAACTTTCCCTATTTACTAATCTATTTAGTCCCAATTAACATATTTTGTAGTAATAATTAGGTTCACATGGCATAGAGTTATTGGGCATTATATACAAGTCCTTAAACCTAAACCCTATGCCCTAATCCCTAATCCCTAAAACATAAATTTTAATCCCTATGCACTAATGCTCACTACATGATAAAAACACACATGCCTTCTTATATAATTAATTTTATCATGAGATGTCATAAAATGCATTTTTTAAACCTATGGCCAAAACTTAGCCTTTGGAATACCAATCTAGTTATACATTTAAATTAAATTGGGATTATTTCAAGCCCTTTCAACCTAATTTCATGATTATAAAATGTGATCTATGGGTTGATCATGTCTAATTTTCCCCAATAACCTTCATTATTGTACCTTATATACCCTAAAACCTATAACCCAAGCCCTAATCCTTAAAGTTCCTAATCCCTAAACTCTAAACCATAAATATAAACTCTTTAAACTCTGAACCAATCATTTTAACCCAAATTAACACCATTTAGACTAAGAATTTTCTTTTTCATTGACCCTATATACCTAAACCTAATCCATAAATTTTACACCATAAACACTATACCTTATATTATAAACCATAAAGTTTCCCATTTATCAATTGATATAGTCCCAATTGACATCTTTTGTAGTAAACATTAGGTTCACATGTGGCATAGAGAGATTAGACCTTATATCCACCCTTAAACCTAAACATTAAAACATAAATTGTAATCCCTAAACCCTATGCACTAATGCCTTAATCCCTAATCCATAATTCCTAATCTATATTAAGTATAACATGATAATGTTAATTGATAATATGATCACGTAATTATTAATATATATAAAAATTGGTTCTCAATGTCTATGTTTAACCCCAAATGAGTGTTAAGAATAATGTGATCATGTTATTACATAATATGATCATGTTATTCTTAATATATAAAACACTCACTTTTCAATACGTATGTTCAAGTAAAACCTAGTATCAAGGATAACACAATAATGTTATATAATGTGACCATATTATTATTATTATAGACTAAGATCACTTTTCAACATCTATTTTTAACCCAAATAAAAAAAAAAATTCCCCACAAACATTCTCTACATACTTGTATGGGACCTATGGTACTTGTGTACTTTTGACCCCACCTTTGAAAAGTTGTCAATTGTCCTTATTGGGTGATGGATCACATTAGAGGAAGAGGAAGATATTGAATAATAAAACACTAGAGGAATTATAATATTTTAGAGAGAGAAACAAGATATAAATGCAAAAACTTCATGGTAGACAAGGTACAAACACTAATCTTGATGAACCAAATGACATAGATTATGAGCCAATTGGTAGTAGTGATGGAATTGATAATAATAAATTAGATAATGTTCAAATTTTAAATTCAAATTTTGATTTTTTTTATTTTGTTGATGATGAGTTTATGTATGATACTCACCCCCAATGAATGAATAAAATTTGATCAAAACATATAATTATGAAATTAACCATTAATAAAATTTCATGGAAATATATAAAGAAGAAATAAAAAATGAATAAAATGACATCCCACCTCTTAATAATGAAAGTAATAATAATTTTTGGACACCCTCTAAATAAATTCCACCATTAACAATACCTCCAAGAATTTACATATAAAAGAGAAGTACTTAATTGAAGTTGATGAAAATACTTTAGAATCAATGCATAAAAAATGTCTAATCACCATTCAAAAAGACTGGATCAAAAAAATTGGGATACATTCTTTCTTAATTTGGATTATGATAGTCAAAGATCTCAATTACTTATTTCACTGATAAAATTGATTAAGATGATACCTATAATGTACACATTGTGACTAAGAACATCTAACATGGATGATGAAAAAAATGAAATTATTGAAAATTTACATGATGCATATCATATTTTAGGCCCAAAATCATGCACCGAAAATTTTAATGTTGCTTGAAGTATAATTATAACTTATACAGTAACTGACAAAATAGGAAAAAATGAATGGTTTCAAAAACAAGACAAACACTTAATATAAAAAGAAAAACATTAATAAAATCAATTAAAAGATGTAAAAGACTTAATGAACCTAATACCAATGAGAATTGGACATTCTCTAGTAGAATTTTATAAAAAGACAAGGCTATAACAGATACTCTCAAAGAGTTACGTGCTCAATTTTAGGAAGACAATACAATATTTTATCCCAATACAAGCAATGTAGTGAAAAGAAGAGTTGGTTCTCGTAACTATGAACCACCTCCAAAACATTTATTGGACATGAATCAAACACAATCATACTCTAAATTTTTGTAAAAAAATATTCAAATTTCTTTTTGTCAGAGATATTTTGAGATGGCCAAACCTTTTTATGTAAAAATAAATCACACATGCACCACTTGTTGTAGGAAACATGTTGAATTTTCAATGCACTATGATGTTATTCACCATATTCATTTTAATTTGCATACTAAAAATATTTTTGAGAGGTCTGACATTGAATTTCCACAAAAATCATCTAGGGAATTTATTCTAAATATCTTTTTTTCAAAATATTGAATAGATAATTATTTTATAACAGATCATGTTTAAATGGAAATTGCATCATTTTTGGTGGATTGCCAAAATAAAAAAATATATCCATGAGGAGATTAAAAGTACAATTAGACATGAATTTGTTAGTTTAAAAAAATATAAATTAGTGATGTATCATGTAGAATATTTTAAAGAATCTAAAAGGTGTGAGCTTGTTAAAAAAAAGATACTTGTTTCTGGTTTTTTGGTCAAATTTAGGGAGAAGATTATTTATGAGTATGCAATGAACACACACAAATATGGCTAGATGAACATTTAAAGATAATCAAGGATACATTCCCACTTGGTTTGATTATTTTAATAGTTGAATTTACTAAAAATTAAACATTCAAACCCCAAATGGAAGTTCAATCAAAGTATTACAACTCATTACAAATTATCATATTCATTCATGCACTTGATAGTATAGAATAGTAATAAAAAAATATTAAGGGAGTACCATTTTTATATCAACAATGATCAATCACATTTTTCAAATTTCGTGTAAGGCTGATTTTAATAGTTTGTATGAACAATTGAGTTATAAGAACACTAATTTCAATAAACATTACATTTGGTCAAGCAATTACACATCACAATTCAAAAATGCACATATATTTTATTGGTTGAACATGATGCACATTAATATTGCTATAAAACACATTTAGGGTTTCACTAAGGATGGCCATGGTAAAGGGGAACATGATAGTGCTGAAGCATGTGTTAAAAGAGATGTTTTTAGGAAGGAGTTGAAATTTAAAGAGGGTGTTCATTTCACAAATGCAAAAATCATGATTGAATGGTGTAATGAAAGCATGTGTCATGGTGCTCAACTAAATTCTACTATTTGTAGATAATTTTAGTTAATGGATGAATGAATACAACTTGGAAAAGTATGAGGATTTTATGACCAATGGTTTCAAGTGACCTCCAATTATTTTATAGCTTAAATTTAAGTTATTGGATTGTTCATACGAGACACATGGCATGTTTCTATTCTACATGTGTGGAGTTTGTTTGGAATGAGTGTGAGTCACAAGAGTGGCTGGATGATTGGAGTTCCAAACCTCTAATTCTAATCAACACATACCAGGTTTCAATAGCATTTTAACATAAAAATATGACATCATTAGATGACTTTGACCATGTATCTAATCTAGTGTAACTCGGTCAAATACTTTTGAGTATGTATAATTTATTTTCATTATATATCTTCATATTATAACTAAACAAGGGTTTTAATGATAAGGGGCATGTTTTTTACATTTATTATAGATGATAATAATGAAGAGGGAACTAGTTACTACTTGTGTCCATGTGTAGAAAAAAACAAAAATTGACTTTCCCAGTTACAGATGGAGAAAACATTGACTATCCCACTGGTTTAGTGGTAGTCACTAGGACTTAGTTTCGATGATATTCTATAAAATATTTACACTAATGTTTTTTTTAAGAGTTTTAAATTAATAGGAAGATACTTCACTATTCAAATTTGACTCTTATAATGAATATTCAATTTCAAAAATATAATGGGAGGCCATTAAACAAAAAACTATGGAAAGTTTGGGAGTCAGACCATGAAGCTATTTTTGATACTATCAAAGTTAGAAAAGATATTAGTGGTTCATTGGATTAAAATACATACGTAAGTTTACTTTTAAAATTTAGATGTAATCAGTTTACTAATTTTTTTTCTAGGTAGTACATATGAATTTCATTTTAATTACTTACTAACATTTTTTCAGTTAGTGGTGTTAGATAAGCTTCCACCTTCATGTGGTTGGCATTTTTAGTATAAAATTATATATTTTTGAAGTTAAAATAAGCTCAGGTTGGAAGTAATCAAAGTGATAGATTATCAAGTGGATGTCTTAGAGGTAGAATTGGTAGTTGGAGCTCAAGAAGTTATTTGTTTAATGGAAAAAAGATGTATTTTTGGACCACACACTATAACTTATCCAATGAATTACTCTTAAAGGATCCACTTGATTTATATAGAGTGTGATTAGAGGGATTAAATAGGTAGGGGAGGTATTTTATGATTCACATAAATGACTTATAAGTTTTGTTTTACATGTGTTTGAACTTAGTCTAAAAAAATGCATTAGTCTTGTATTGAGAAGGGCCTTCTTAAGGATAGAATGGGTGGTGATTTTGTTGATTGAGCCTAATGGGAGGCCAATAACCTATTATTATATGTTATCCTCCCCAAGATGTGTTGGCAGTGTCATTTTTTGGCCAGGAAGCATTGCAACAATAGCTCTATAACTACAACTTAAACTTCAATAACATTTTTTATCAATGTTTTTTCACTTTAAATTCCACATATTGTTAGCTTGTGCAAAAAATTATTTGTTTCACATAAAAAACATTACTTACCTATTTATTAGGAATTTCTTATGCTTCTCCTAAACTAGTGGAAGAGAATGATATGAAAATTATATTATTCTTATAAGGAAATAATATAAAGACTAGTTTGTGTATAATGTATGAGATGTATACTATATAGTAATGGTTTGCAAGAGAGATCTTGCACTACATTAATGCATATATCATTTTGACATGCTATCAGAGTAGGGCCTTGGTATTCATTACTTAACAATGTTTTAAATACGTGTACTGATATCTATCAAAATTTTCAAGTTGTATTAGTATCTCTTTGATGGAAGGTTGCATTTGTCAAAACTATGGATTAGGTAAGCCACACACTGATGCTGTACTACATCTTAGTTATGATTTTTTATCTTTGTTATATTGTATGACATTTTCATTTGAATTTATATATAGATACATAGTTCTATCTTACACATTTTGAATTGAATATGAGTTAGAAGTATATAATATTGTCTCCAATAATCAACTTTTTAGGAAGTTGATGATCACTGAAAAAATATAACATACGAGGAAGATTCATCAACCTAATAGGCCACCTCAATTAGGTCAATCTCCTTTACCTCCAATCCTCCTTTATAAATATTATTGAGGTGATTTTGTGAGACAACCATTATATTGAATTTAGATAAACTACCAAGCTTCAATAGTAACGGGCTTGTAAAGTTAATTTGATAGAGTGATAGTTATGTAGTGGTTGATGTCATGTCAAATACATTTCATCACTATTGTTTGGAATGGTTTTTTTAATATGGATTAAATGGATACATAATTTGGTCATTGGATCTTTATCTAAAGACTTTATCTTGCATTTACTTTATAGCTTGATAGAGCACATGAGGCTCTCTAGCTCCATCTTACAACTTAGCATTTGGAATTATTCTTTGTGTAGTCTCAAGAATTCTAAGCTATATGATATTTAGACAGATGGCTTACCCAAGCTATATTATTTTCATTTTCATGCTAAAGTCTTCACAAGATGTGTATGATGCATGAAATACCTCACAACCTGTACAATTGATATCTATTTTCCATAATCTACTTTGATCAATCAACCCAATTACTCACAACTAATAACATTGGACTCATGGTTGAGGGAATTTTTTTTTTGACATGGCCTATTACCTACCATCTATGTGATTGGTATCTTCTCCACACGGTTTCATGTAGTCTATCGGCTCACCTTTCATCCATCAAGTCAGTAAAAATAGATCTTGTACTTAGCCAAACTGATAGTTGGATCACCTTTTCCAGCCACCAACCGCCTCAACCCTTCCCATTGGCCAATTCATCCTCCACATGGGTCCTTCTACACAAACCATTCAAACAAAAGGTTTCAATTTACTTTATTTTTTTATTTGAATTTTTTAATAAAGATTCAAATAGGAATTTGTGTAATACTATTAATGGAAATATAACATGGCATGATGGTTTACATTGTTTTGTTAGTACTATCATATTTATACAGCACTTTGGGTCAAGCTCTATCACCTCTATGCTTCTTATAAAAGCAATAATTAAATTCTTAAGTGAAATTTTATTAAAAGAAATGGAATGTTTTTTTATGGGGTATTTTTAAGGTGGTATATTGTTTATAATGGGGCCATTTATTATTGAAGGAAGTGTCTTAATTTTTTATATAGTGGGGACCATCATCTATATGTTGTGATCAATTAATTGAGGAAAACAATTTCATTGTAACTATTTGTAGGATGCTCTTGAAAAAGTGTAAATTTATTATTTTTTAAGGATCACACCTTCTCTTTTGATTGTCAAGGATGGAGAGTGAGGTATGATCTCATAGGAAGTGTGACCCACTCATAAAACACTTCATTTTTTATGTGATTTGTATATAGGATGTATTTCTAGCAGAGTCTGACATCTCATTTTAGATTGTTTTGTATTTTTTGAGCCACGTATTGTAATCACAAAGATTCATTTTTGGTTGTAACTGACGTATTTTGTAGAGGCTTTTTGTATTTGCATTTTTGGTTATTTTATTCCACTATTAGTTTTTCATGACTTCGAGTTTAGACTCATGTATGATTAAAAACCTTAGTGATTCAAACCACAACACCTAGAAAAATAAAATGCAAATGCACTTATAGATTAAGGGATTATGAAAAGTCATTATTGGTGAATTTGCCATTTTTATAGATAAGGCTAATATTATATGGCTTATATCCTTGAAAAATGAGGCACTTTTATTTATTCACCCACATATTGAGCATGCCACATCATCTAAAGGAGCTTGGGACATTATTTAAATATTATTTATTGAGGTCACTTCACCTCCACATTCTCCTATTTCTTCTTCTTCCTCTCAGAATGAGGATTGTTATGATGGTGACATTGTTTCTCCACCATCTTCTCCCATTTTTGTGGGTGTGATTATTGATAGTGATTTGCATGATGAGTCTTTGATATCTTCATCTTCTCCTATTAATTTTTTTCCTCTTTCCATTACTAATGAAAACATATTTTTTTAGGATGAGATAATTATGCCACCTATTACTACTTCTCATGATGTATATTTGGTTATTGGTGGCCACATGGATGAGGTACCTTCACTTTCTCCACCTACTAATGCATATTCTGATACAATATTTGTTACTCTTATTTTTAATATTATTATGATTGTTGATAGTACCTTACAAATCCCTAAGCAACCCATCAATCATATGGCCTCTTTTGTAGCACTTCAGGAATCAAACAAGAAATTCATGATGCAAAATTCTCTTCTATGCTCCATAATTCATGGAAAGGATACCGTCATTTGTTATCTTAAAAATAAATTTGTTGTTAGACAACATCAGTCTAATACCCCATAATGTACTAAATCTAGTATGAATCCACTTGATGTAATTTTATAGTATGATCTACCAAATTTTGAGTATCCCATTATTTATGTTTCTCCTATTATTGTAGATTATACTTCTATATCTGCTATCATTTCACACTCTGCACTTCCCACTCCAGTTCTACCTATACATATGCTTGATTCTTTTGAGAAACATACCACTAGCTTTGAATATTTCATGCTTCATTCCATAGGTCACACTATGATACTTGTGGGCATTGGGAATAATTTACATAGAAATATTTACCCTGTCTATCTTATTACATGGATTACTCGACATGGCCTTGGTTATGATACAAGTGTTTCATCTTAATTGAGATCTATTGATAGAGCTCCATATTTTGTTTGATCCACTCTTAGTGAGGATTATGATATAAAGATGGGTTCTTCTATACTTTCACTCATGCCTAAGAAACTCAAGATTTGAATGGTCAGACATGATCTACCCAACACTTCTTTAGATGTTATTGTTGACTATTTTGACCACAAGTAAAAATATGTCAACCCCTTATAGTGAAAAAAATTGTATATAGACATATTAGGATGTAATATATTATTCCATGGTAAATTTTATGCTATTTAATGAGATATTAATCTTAGTCATAGTCCAATTTAGTCTTAAGTTATTTTATGTCACCTAGGGGTCATTTAAGAGTCATTAAAGAGAGCTATATGATTTCTTAAGGTGATAAAGTGTTAAAAATATACTTTAAAATCTAATATGTCATATTAATTATCATTATTGTCAGTCCTATCTAAAAATTGTAGGTTCCTAACTAAAATCAATAAAATAAGTGAGAAAGAGGAGGTTTTGGTAGTAATACTACTTATAGAGGAGAGTGGCACATTGGTAAATATTATGGAATAAATATTAAACTTAGATAACTTATTTAAATTATTTATTATATTTATAAATTTAAAATATAAATTAAAACCATTCTACTTCTCCATCACTCTACTAGACATGCAAAACTAGTCAACGTGTCTTCTTATGGTACGGTTACTAGAAGAGGTTCTAGGTCAAATGCTCTTGGTGGTGGATAGTAAAATTTATATTATTAATTTTAAATTAAATATTTTGAATAATGGTTGTATATTATTTATGAACCATTCTTAAAAATTTGAATGTCTCATTTTTTATTACTAATTCCCACACCGTACACATTTTCTTCTTGTTTGAACTTGACCATATAATCTAGTTGATGAAATTACTCCTAGAGGATTTTTATTTAATTATCTCATGGTTTACATCTTTGGTTTCAAATTTTATTGTGTGTATGAGCCAAATAGATCAGGTTGTAAGATGAGATCACCATTGCCAAGTTATAGGCATATTTCACCATGTGTAAATTTCATTATTCATATAAAGGTTTTTAATGAATGTAAAATGTTGTATTTAATGTTTTTAATTATATTATAATCTCTCTCCTTGTAAATATTAGTCTTAATGGTCAACATTCATGTAGTTGTCAAGAAATTTCAACACAATCAGTTTTCTATTTGTAGTCAACTGAGATATGGTGTATGAACATCCTGATCATGTTCACAAAGATGCCATAAATATTTTAATAGGTTTAAAATCTTATTATAATAGGGATAATCAAACCAAACTCTCAATTGATGTATGTAAACTATGATTACTAGTTCAACTCCATACATAGTCCATTAATGTGCACCTACAAGAGAATATCATATTGAAATAAGGTATGTGACTTGATTGAAGTGCTTCAAGGTTGTAAAGATCAATTAGAAGATTTATAGGAGGTTTAGAACTAGTCAAAAGAACCACGTACTATGCATAATACTTATATCTCACCTTCACTTCCCTTATCTACAACTATGTGCACACCTGCAGGTGGCTCTCATATAGTCTTGAAGATGTTACATAGTGAGTTTGAACATGTTTTGAGCCTTCATAAAGTATTGAGAGGCTAGAGATACCATAAAATTCATGGTGAAGCTATAAAGTGGAATTTAGGCTTGAACTATAACTCATGATTCAAGAAATTGAGTTTAGAGATAAATAACCTTAAAAGTTCAAAAATAGACTCTAAGTCACATTTGAGGTTGCCATATGATGAGGTAACGTGGAGTCTAGTTGAGTTTGAATGAATCCATATTTTAGCCTTAATGTAGGGGTAACGCCTTATAAATGGAGGTGAATGTTTGAACCTAGTAAGTGATGTTAAGAAGCTTCCAAATTAATACATTCTTACATTAGGTTTTCAGTGTTCACTACAATGTTTGAAACACTATGTGACATTATTGTCCAAAGAAGCATGAAGGAGCATACCTCCTTGTCAAGTGACCCTATGGAAATGAAAAGGGTACTAAAAATTTAAATAAAATAAAAGAGGGAAATATTAAAAGGTCTTGATCCATACTATCATTTATTGGTACACCTTATTTCCAAAAAGCATCACCTATAGTTGACTACAATTACCTACATACTCATGACATACACCTTAGAGGATTAGACACTTATGAAGCATGAATACTTACTATTTGAACTTATTTAATAGTATTTAAAAATATATTATGGTGTGAAATATAGGTTTTCAAGAGTTGAAATGTAACTTAAAAGTGTATTTTATCCTTGAAATGATCATCTACAACTTAACTATAGATGACAATGTACTAAGGCATGATTGTCCTGAGCTTTGTATAGTAAATATGTGATAAAATAAAGTCTTAATACATTTAAAATATAATTGAGGAATTAAATAATAATTGTAACATTTTATACAATCTCTAAACATGTAGTACACACCTATAGGTAGAACTTTCTATGTAAGAATACACAGTCATAGTTGACTATAAGTTGGGCCTATCCAAATTGAGGGTTCACATTGAGAAATTTGGTAAACGTCATGATGAACATGTTTGAAATGGACTCCATAGTAGTAGATAAATCTTAAGAGACTCATATAATATTTAAATTTGGCAAGATAAGGTTTATAACATGTAATATATAGTCCATATGCCAACCCAACACATAGTAAGTTCTCCACAAGTCTATCTTAGGTTTTAAGAAATTTGGAGGTGCTAATGATTTGACCATACATTTATAATTTTTATAGATGGTATATAGAAACTATTAATTATTATCATAAACTTGGAATGATTGAGATAATAGGATAGATGGCATCTATTCTATCTCAGATAGAGGTCACTCCTAGAAGGTTATATTCTACATGTTTAGCATGCAAAGGATAGATAGGTGAGTTGATAGCAATGGAAACCTTATACAATCATATGGTGAGATTTTTTAGATATAAATGAACATGAATAAATCCTCACAACATTTATAGACCAAATAGGGTGGCATAAACTCATATGTATGTAGACAAAACTATTAGGTCTTGACTAAGCCTAGTGTCTAAAAGGGTCCAAATCTCACTTATACCACTTGGTAAACATTCAAATGCATTGGATCATAGACATGGGGAGATATAAGGTGTGTTATATCCTTGTTTTTTACAAAATATTCCATAGATAATTCATTTATTAGATTAATATTATAATATGGTACATGAAATACCTTGGAGAGCTCAATAAGTTAACTTGGGAAGCTCACACCTATACGGAGGCTTAGCATGGGAATATAAGGAAATATGGTGCATTTAATGAGGTCTTAAATAAGCTTTTAGTTAAAAATTTTTAGTGCTTGGATGTCACAATTTTATGAATAATCTGTAGAGGTCATAACTATTCAAAACCCTCTAAAATACATGATAATGACTCAATTAGAAAGATGAATAAGGAGAGGCATCCAAGAGGGATAGAATGAATTAATATATGTCTAGAGCTTGTAGAAAATTATCCAAGGCTCTTTTGCATCACATTTTTTTCCACCATACTTGTACTAATAGAGTGTAGAATGGATTTTATTAATAGATTTGTGTGTTGTATAGGTAAAAAAGGGTTTAAAAAGATGAAAATCACTTTGGGAGTTATGACAGGGGCTTATCTAAACTCTCATACTCATTTTTTGCTTCAAAAAATCTCAAAATTACATCTAGTATCACCTTAATCTCAACTAGTATAAATTGGCATGGTGAACAAAGAATGATCACCAAGTGAAAACAAAAAAAATCTAAGTGGGAGGCCCCTTAAGTTCTAACTAATGATCTTAGAGACATGAGGACCCTTGACAAGTGTCATACACCACCTTGTATTGATTGGTCTAATAAACTGAAGCACATCTTGATGCCAAATGTGAAGGGTGAGTGAAAGAGGAGTGATTGTGACTATAGGTGGTGAGAACACTTCACCCAAATAATATTGATAATTAGGGACACATCCAATGTATGTTGGAACATGTTTTCAATTATCTCACCTATACCTAGTTTTGATGTGGAGCACAAAGAAGGCCAAATGATGAAGGTAGTTTTCAAGGAGTAGGTTGAAGACTCCTATACCACATTTGAGGAGTTTCATGCATTTAAGGAACATGTATCTAAGTAAACATTTCATGGTCTATCCCATATTCCTTTATCCTATAGATGTAACTCATTTTCTCATCTTGATAAGTGTTATTTTGACTCTTGTACTTAATTCTTTTCTCTTGTCTCTCAAATTTTATTAGTAGCCATTTTGACTCTTGTTAATTAATTCCACTCCATGTATGGAAAAACCCTATTGGTTTGATATTGTACTTTGAATTTGAACAATATATTCAATCTAATTTTGAGCTCATGAATTTTTTTTATAAGCATGTGAAGTGATGAATGGTGAGGTTTAGTGATAAGTTCTATCTTACTTATCCTTATCCTTTCATGTTTATACATGTGTTCTCATTTTAATAGGTCATATAAAGTGTATCTAGTTTATTAGTATCATTTCAAGTGTACAAGTGTCCTTGGATGTATCAATTTTATCTATGGTTTATTTTATTTGAGTTGTCTCATGCATATCATCTCTATAGTCAAACACTTATATTAGAACATCTTAAGACTTTGAAGCTAGTTTGCAGGTCTTTGTTTCTTGGTGAACTAAGTATGATAGCATTGTGAAAATATTTATGTTGTATCACCCCTTTATATTAGTTTAATTTCATTCATACTTATATCCATTTTAAAATAAAAAAATAATTACTTTAGGTGATAAACAGTTCAAGGTCTATTCAGGGAGCTAGCCTTAAACCTAGAGGTCTACTTATACCATAGGTAAACCCACATACCTATAAGCATTATCATGTTTACCAAATATTTAAATAGGTTTGAAAAACCTCATCTATGGTGAAATATTTGGTGAAAATAGTTTTGGCATGCCCCATGGGACCATTTTCCTAAAGAAAACTTGTGAAAGTGAATGTTGGTCTACACAACATCAACTGCATATTGGTGTGCTACTTAGCATTTGGTTAATCCATTCAAGCTAAACTTTTTTTATAGACCATTTTCTCATAAATTTAATCTCATAATTCATGGTCCTTACTAGGTCATCTTATATTATATTTTTCGATCCTATTAATCCACCTATTCAATCTAAACTTACTCTTGAAGTTCAACACCTTCAACCTATTCTGCCTTTTGAAGAACCAGAAGACTTTTCTAGCCAAGAAAGTCAAGAACTTGAAGAATAATGGATAGCTAACATTCCTTCCTTGCCTTTAATACTAAAAATCCATTTCACCTTGATGTATATGATGGCATTTCCCCTAATGCTACAAAGATTGTTCCCACATTTAATGGTGAAGGTAATGTCACACCTAGTGAACACATCAGATATATCTCTAATGTTTGTTGTTTTCATAATGTCACTAAGGAAAATATTTTTGTTACACTGCTTGCCATGTCCATCAGAGGTAAATAAGTTGATTGGTTTGTGAATTTCCTTAGTGGATGTGTTACAACATGGGATGGCTTTTGAGTGTTGTTAACTTCAATGTTTAAAGATGAAAGTGACCATACATCACTCATACATCAAGTTAATGTGATCCAAAGATCCCCCTAGGAAAAAATTCATGACTTCAATGAGATATTCCAAAACACTTGGTATATGTTACCTCCTCCCATGACACCACCCGCTAGCTTTGTGTTTCCTACATACTTGAGAGCCATTAGTACTAATATTACCATCATACTATAATCCATGGGTGGGCTCACTCTTCTTGAAGAATATGAACTTACCATTAAATATAAGAATGACCTCATTCAACTAATAATATTCCTCCTAAATTATCTATGCCTCTTTTGCCTAATGTTCTTGCTAATACTCCAAAAATTTCCCAACTTCTCAATGCAAGTGTTAAGCCCAGAGTTTATCCTAAAAAGATAGATGATGCCATGGATAAAGATAAAAAAATTTAAATGTTAAGATCTTAACTTATACAATACAATATTCACTTAGGTGCTAATCAAAACCCATATCCCTATTAGTAGCAATATGGTCAAAAATATTAGATAGGGAGAGGTCAAGGGTAGTCTAATTTCTATAGGCCTACCAATGTATAGAACCCTAATTCGACCTCAAACACAAGAGATATGGTACTAGTGCATAATAAATTGGTTTAAGGGTGATGTATAAACATAGGGGGAAAAGTCTAAAAATCAACAAGATCTAACTCTATGCTTGACAATGGTCATAATAAGTTCATTCTCTTGTTCATAAACCTCTTTCTATACCCATAGTATTTGATCTTCTTTAGGATTAGTAACTTCCTCTTAGTGTCCCTATTCAAAATAATATTTGAAATCACTCTGTATTATCATTATACCAGGCATTCACATCCCTTTTTATCTCATAACTCCATCTCACTCACTTTATTCATTACGTTCTTTTATCTCATCCACTATCTTTCGTTAGGAAATCTTCTTAGGTTTAGAGTACCAATCTTGATTTAGGTTTATTTAACATAGTATCTTATCATGGAAGATATTATATGATCATATTCCACCTACTTTTACCTCCTTCCAGTGGTCAATCATCCTCAACCTCCAATCCCATACCTCAAGCTCATAAAGACCACACTAGGCTTATAGCCCTTTTAAAACCTTTTCAGTTGGTTGGAAAAATATATCAGTTCCCATAAATATAAAAGATAATTTAAATCAACCCTCTATCTTCCTTTAGGTTTGTATGAAATTTTAAGACTTAACTCCATACCTAAACCACACTTCCTTTCTAAATCGCCTGTAAATTAGGCCTTTAACCATACTATATGGAATTTAATACAATCAAATGGACTTTAACCACAAAAAACCACTTTATTTTCTTTACTCATATCAAATTATTTAATATTAAAATATTTCATCATTTTCTAATTGTTGAAACTCTATTTATCAGGTTTTCTTGTTTAAAACCCTAGTTGGGTGACTACACAGGCTGAGAGGCTACATTAATCACTTTATTTAGTTTAAAAACATTTCAAAAGAATAAAAAGCCATGTTTAAGTATATTTTTATCCCCTCTATCTATCCAATTAGTTTATAATCCTTATTCAATCCATCCAATGCTCAAAGATAATAAAATGTAGTAGACTATCTACCTTTTGACTGATTATCCAGTGTTTTTAAGGGACTATGTACCTTCAAATACATTATAAACTCTACCTTAGTCATTATTGAGGTTAATCCACATTTATCCATTTTAAAACTTATCTATCACAATATCCATCCCATTTCATTGATCAATTACACTTCCCCTTGTTCCTTGACTATGGAAATAGGGGTCTTGAATGTATAGGCCTATGTTGTGTTTTGAGGGTTATGATCACTTTAAAAAAAATCCCACTCTATAGGAACATTATCTAAAAAATTTCTCACCATCGATTCCAATGTTCTAAAAATTCATACCTACTCATTATTTCAAGAACACACATTTCCTCTTTGGTATATGACTGTGAATAGAGTGTTTTGACTATATGATAGGGTTCTTATCACACAAGGATTGTGCACTGAGTATTTACCCTAAATATTTCCCTTAGACAAACTGGTCTATTGTTTCATCTAAAGTTCTCTCCTCTATAGGAAATTAACTCACAAAACAAGGGTCTTCTCCTATACCAATATTTTAAGCATTGTTATCAGATCATGTTCTTGACTATCACAATCCACGAACATGGTATTATTATCAACCCTATGCTATAGTATCTTTCAAACAGAGTCACCTCATTATTTTCATAAGGGATACCACCAATTTTTACTAACCTCTAAATTCTTACATAGCATCCTTTCTCAGATTATTCCTTCTCCATTCTTTCCATTCATCTTCTATCAAGACTTTAACCTAATTTCATCATCTCAAACTATAATAATACATATAAAGAGGCTTGCATATAGTACCAGGGCTTTAACATTACAAACTATGATATAAAAAAACCAAATGACTATGAAGAGAGTAAAATACTACAATAGCCATGTTTATTTATTCACTTGAATTAAACAACACTACATTACAGTCCAAACCTAGACTTTACACCTCACATGGGGAGTTTTTTACATTCTCTCATTTTTATATTATCCTCTTATTCTTTGGATTTATTTCTTCCCTCCCTATTCTCTAATCTACCCCATACTGATGAACAAATTCTCATTTCCACCAACTTCAATGTTAGTTCCTTAGATAGTTACACCAACCTACTTACCATAACCAACTCAACATACAAGGGGTGATTATATGACTAATCTTGACTTTTGATTAGTAATATCTTAATTAATTATCATGAAATATGTTCAAACATTCTTTACATTATTTATTGTACCAAATTCAATCACCTAACCACTTCAACCCATGCATATGACCCTCCTACCCTTACAATATTTAAATTTTTAAATTCATAATTTTGGAGAGAAAACTATTAGAACCTATATAACAAACCCATATGACTCAAAAAGGAATCCAAAGATATAAATGGAACTAAAAATTCCCCTCACTCACATTGTCATCCATAATTTGACCAACTTTTACCCCTATTGACAATAACACAAAAATTGAAGTCTTATTTGCTTAATGCTCCTTCATCATACTCCCAAGGAGGGATAAAAATTACATGCTATAGTTTCTTCATTTCCATAAAATTCAAGATTTTAGGGTATTTCATGCCTAATATAGTATTGTTCCTCCTTTATTTCCATTTTACTTCACTAGGTTCTTGTACTTATTCTTGTTGGCCTTGTCTAGTCTTTGTGTGGATGCATCCTCTACCTCTATGAAGTGTACCAGTGAATGTACCTCTATGTTTCATACATATTACATATTTTATAAGTCACTTCAAACTTATATCTACTTAGAAACAACTAAATGGTTCTTTCTCTTCTTTCTTATGCTTGTTTTATGGCTTTCTCCTTCATTGTTTTCACTTGTTGCTAGCTACTTTAGTGATGTTTGCTCCTTGACCATACTAACATCCTATTCCTTAGGATCTAGTGGATTCATGTGCATGTAAACCACTATAATTTTTTCCAATAGAATCTCTTTTTCTACCTTTACTTCAAACTTATTCACATTTTGATGACTCTTCCTATGATCTTGCTTATCTTATATGAACTTTCTCTCATCTAGGTTATTTTCAGCATAGTGAAATGTTGTTTTATACCTTATAGTCTTTCCATTATCATGAGATTTAACTCCTAACTCTGTTGTAACTTCACCCATGAAATATATTATCTTAGTAACTCTCTTATGCTCTCATTATTTTATAACCATCTTACTTACTTACAACTTTATTTACATAGCTCCTTGTGCTTCCTTATGTTTATTCTCTCTTGATGCTTCTTGGACTTCATCCTTGATATTTTAATATTTTAATTCACCCACTTGCATCTTATTTGATGTACTGATAATATTATCCAATATATCTATTTATTATTGCAACTTGAGAGCATCCACCTCTTTAAACTCTTCATCAAATCTTGGTCCACATTGCTCTTCATCCTCTTGGTCAACTTGAACTTTGTCTTGTTCTTGGATTACCTCATTCATGAGAGTAAATTAATTATCATGATATTTCATACCATTCTTATTAATCACTCTATGAGGTGATTCATCTCCACCTTGCCTTTCTACAAAATCATTCATCAATGCAAATGTTTCTATATAAAAATATTCTTCGTTATTGGATTAAAATTCATATCCATCATCATAAAAAACATTTTATTTTTTTTTAATTACACTTATCTTTTATGCACTCATCTTCTTTCTTCCTTAGTTGTACCTTCACCTCTTTGTATTCATTTCCTTGCATTACCTCTCTTTTTTGCTTTGTAGGCTTGTACTCATCCTCAATCTTCATGTTTTCTTGGGATACACTTGCAATATGATCCTATTTTATGCCTTTCATTCTCTTTGAAACCCAATTTCTACCTTTTACCTTCTTAGATTTCCACTTTCTTTTCATTTCATCTCCTTCTTGTTTTATGACTTGGTAGTCTAACTTTCCAACTTGGTGTTCTTTTCCCGTTGTTCTTTGCTTCCATAATTTTTTTGTTTATTTTAATCTATGCTCTTTCTTGTATTTAAATCTTTTTTGAGGTTCACCTCTTCCTTCTAACCACTTTTTTTTTCAGCCATTTAGGCCAAACATATCCATTCCCTTGTTGTCTCTTTGAGGGTTGTACCTTGTCTTTTTTTTCTCCCATTCTGCATATTAGCCTTTTATTCTTCATATGTGTAATCAAAATCAATGCTCAAATACTCATTTACCTCTAAAGATGATTGGTGCAAGGTTATTTATTATTTATTATCCTCATGGTTTGTCTTTATGGATTTTTAGGAACCATCTCTTTTGTTTCAGCTGCTATACTTGGCAAGGCACCATAGTATTCCTTGTCAACTTTATCAACAATATGTTGAATTATTTCAATCTTCACTATTTTGTCTTATACAAGAGGTTATCATTATTTGTCATCCTCTTTCCACTTGATTGGTGATGTTATTGGCCCATCCTTCACTAGATTTAAGGCCTTATTTTTGTCCTTCACCAAACCTTTCTTCACACTTGCAAACACAATATTAAAATAAATATTAACATATAAAACAAGAGACCATATTGTCTCCTTGAATGTCACTTGCATAGGCATTCTCCATCTTTTCTTCTTGTCTTCTCTCTGAAGTATTCTTATTAGTGTCTCTATCTCCTTCTTTTTCTCCTCAATGACAACTCTTTTCTCAATCTCTTTGTCTTGTTTATCACTTTGAAACACCTAATTTTACGTGCCTCTATGGGTTTTCCTCTCGTTCATCTTTTCATTCTTCAAGACACTCATCTTGTGACTTCTCTATTTCACAAGTGGATCTAGTGCCCACTTCACCCTTATTCTCACACTACATCCAATCCATTGGATTATTTTTCCTTTCAAGAGCTTCAACATGAGATCTACCTTATCAATACTCTACCCCAACTCTCCTCTCATATCTTCCACTTCTCTCTCTACACCCATATTCTCACTTTTCTTTATTTTCTAAGACTATCTAGACCTTTCTCTTAGCAAGATTATAAATATTTCCTATTAAACCTCTATTGGATCTTTCATATTATTTTAATCCTCTATTTATGACCTCTCATTATCCTTCTTAACTCTCTCTTGGAGTCTTTACTCTTCTCTTTCTATCTTTGAACTCCAAGGTTCTCATTTCTCTCTATCATCTCTAGTCCTTTATTGATTAATTTCTAGTCCTTCTCATTATACTTTGTGGATTTGATTCCTCTCCTTTATTAATCTTATATTCCTATATAATAACCTTAATATATTAGACATGTAACATTATTAACCCACAATACCCTGCAAGGTATCATCTCAAGCATTCCTCATAGCATGATTTTGTCAATCTCAAATAGATAAGTTTTAAATAACTCAAAACAAAAATATAACCAATATTACTTTGATATAATGACAAATTATGTAGACGAATAGGATAAAATTCTCCAAAATCAACAAGATCTGGCTTTGTGCATTATAGTTGTCATAATAAGTGCATTCTCTTGTTCATAAACCTTTTTCTATACCCATAGCCTTTGATCTTCTATAGGATTAGTAAATTATTCTTGGTTTTAATGTTAAAAATAATCTATAAAATCATTCTCTAATATCATTATACTAGGCATTCACTTCCCTTGTGATATCATAACTCCATCTCACTCACTCTATTCATTACCTTCCTTTATCTCATCCACTATCTTTCTATAGATAATCTTCTTAGGTTTAGAGTACCAAATATTGATTTAGATTTCATTAACATAATACATTGTCATATAATATATTATATAATTATATTTAAATTTTCCTAACTTCCTAACTATGCTCAATCATCCTCAACCCCCAATCCCATATATCAAGCTCATGAAGACCACACTAGGCTTATAGCCTTTTGTTTTGACCTTTTCACTTGGTTTGAAAAATTTAAAATCCTATAAATATAAAAGATAATTTTAATACACCCTCTATATTCCTTCATGTTTTTATAAAATTTCAATACCTAACTCCACACCTAGACCACCCTTCCTTTCTAAATCACCTCTAAATAAGGACTTTTAACCCTATTTCAAACCCACAGTAACCAAATACATAATGTATGGCATTGGAACACACCAAAGCCACTTTATTATATTTAATCACATAAAATTAATTAATATTACAATATTTCATCATTTTCCAATGGTTGAATCTCTATTTATGGGATTTTCTTGTTTAAAAACCTAGGTTGGTGACTGCATAAGCCGAGAGACTACACAAATCATTTTTTTGAGTTTAGAAATGTTTGAAAATTAAAAAAGTACAATTTTTTTTACCCCTATGTATATAAAATTAGTTTTTAGTTCTTATTCAATCCCTTCAATTCTCAAAGAGAATAAAATGCAATAGACTGTGTACCTTTTAGTTGACTATACAAGATTTTTAAGGGGTTGTGTACCTTTAAATACATTATAAACTCTACCTAGGTCATTACAAAGGTTCATACAAATTTATCCATTATAAAACTTGTATATCACAATGTCCACTCACTTTCATTTATCAATTACACTTTCATTTGCTCCTTGACTGTGAAAATAGGGGTCTTGACTGTATAGGCCTGTGTTGTGTTTTGAGGGTTATGATCACTTTAAAAATATTCCAATTATATAGGAAGATTATCAAAACTTATTATAACCATAAATTACAAGGTCATACAACTTCATCTTCATTCATTGTTTCAAGAACACACATTTCTTGTTTGGTATATGAATGTCAATAGAGTATTATGACTATATGGCAGGGTTCCTACTACACAAGGATTTCGTACTAAGTATTTACCTTAAACATTTACCTTAGAATTTTTTTTATATTATTTAATCCAAGTTATATTATCTATATAAAATTAGATCATAAAACAAGGGTCCTCTCCTACACCAACCTTTTAGTCAATGCTATAAGATCATGCTCTTAACTATAACAATTCATGAATAGGGTATTATTACTAACCCTATTATATAATATATTTCAAATAGAGACACCTAAATATTATAATAAGGGATACCACAAATTTTACTCAACTCTAAATGCTTACACAACATCCTTTCTCACATTAGTCCTCCCATCTTTCAATTCATCTTCTGTCAAGATTGTAACTTGATTTCATCATCTCAACCTATAATACATCTAAAGAGGATAGTATATGGTATCAAGGCTTTACCATTACAAAATATGATCTATAAAAATCAAATTAATATCAAGAGAGAGTAAAATATTATAATAACCATGTTTATTTTTTCACTTGAATCAAACAACACTACATTGCAGTCCAAACATGGACTTGCCACCTTTCATGAGGAGTTTTATACATTCTCTCATTTCTAGATTCTCATCCTCTTATTTGGAGGTCTATATTTTTTCCTCTACCTAATACTAATGTATAACTTCTCATTTCCATCAACTTCAATGTTGGTTCTTTGGGTAGTTACACAAACCTATTTACCATAACCAACTCAACTTACAAGGGGTGATTATATGACTAATCTTGACTTTTGATTGTTACCATTATAATGAATTCTCATGAAATATTTTAAAACCTTATTCACATGAATTATTGGATAAACTTCACTTACCTAACCACTTTAACCCATGCATATGACCTTCCTAGCCTTAATTACAATATTTGAATTTTCAAATTTGTAATTTTTAAGGGAAAACTCATAGAAACTCTATAAAACACCCCTATGACTAAAAAAGGACTCCAAACACACAAATGGATCTAGAAATATCCATCACTCACATTGACATCCAAAATTTTACCAAATTTGACCCCTATTGACAATAACACAAAATTGAGGTCTTCTTTACTTGATGATCCTACATCAAAGGGGAAGAATGACAAAATGGTCAATTCATGGATGCCAATGAAGGTGGAGAGGAATATATATTTGATTAGGGTGGATTTAGTCCTATATTATCAGTAGAAGATTTCTTAATGTAAGCAAGTCAAGGTTGGCATCCCTAAGTACAAAACTTCACCAATTTTTGATTTGAAGATACCTTTATGCTCAATCAAAGAACTTATATTGTAGACAATAAAATATAAAAGAGGAAGGATATAAGATATGGTAATAAAATGAATACAAGTTCATCTAATCCTCATATAATGAATCAAAGCATGGTTTCAAGCATGACAGTCTCAAACACTCTTATATCTCCTCTAAATTAGAATGTGGCAAGATATGCTCAAATCGATTCTATTATTCAAGTTCCAAAAACTTATTTTCCTCCAAGGACTCAAGATAAATTAATTACCCCTATCCTAAACATAGTGGATTCATTAAAAAATGCCAAGGCATCCATATCTCTTTTGTATGTCCTTCACATGCCTGGACAAAAATAACTCTTCCAAAAATAACTATCCACTATCCCTACTAGTCATTCATATTAAATTCAAAATCATCATCATGTTTATCTTACCAATTACCATAAATTTTTTTTTGAAACATCTACTAAAGCTGAGAAGCCTCCACCTTTATAACTCACTCTCATTGTAGGTGGAAAATGAGTCCATAATTGCATAGTTGATAATGGTGCCTCTACATCATTCATGCTCAAAGTTGTATCTAATTTACTAAAATATGAACCACATAGTAAAGAAGTGTTTTATTTATATGGTACACCTATAAAGATAATAGGGTTGATCAAAGATTTGAAGGTTTTTCTCCAAGACTATCCTCGTTTCCTTATCCTCTAAGACATTATTATTGTGGACCTACCTGATCATTTTAGAATCTACCTCTCAAGAGATTTTATAGCAAAGATAAGTGGATACCTCTTAGATAATTTTCCCTTCTTGGCCTTTAGGACAAGATAGGTGACCATAATAACTCAACCTCTTGTTAGATTCCATCTTGAGATTTATGTAGAGGCAAGTTCAAATTTGAATTGGGCAATCAATGAGAAAGAGGAGTCTAATGTGGATTATTGTGATTCTTCCAAGCTTGAGGGCATATCTCACTTGTTTATAGATGAGTATGGTGTAGATGTTTATAAACATGATCCATATACATAATTTGACCAAACTAAACTTGGCACCTATATCATCCTTGAAGAACCAATTGACCAAGCTAAGGTAAGTGTTAAACATTATTTCTCACATGCTATTGAGAGTAACTACTTGATCCATGTACATGATGATGATAGATTGAAGAACCAGATTAATCATTAGAGTGAAAATAATTATGTCTTTATACTTGTTGTTGATGAAGCTACCATTGATGATGATATTCATGAGGAATAAGATGATTTATGGCAAATATTTAATACCAAATCTAAAGAATTTGACCATCTAGGTAAGATTAATCCTCATCTAAAGGATTGCATATCTAACAAAAAGTTTTTTAATGAGCCTAACAAATAATATGTTGAGTGTCCTATCAAACATGAAGGTGTATGTTATCTAATATCCAAGAGTCTACAGTCATAGAGGAGTCTCATGAGTCCAAGGCAGATTTTGTTGTGTTTAAAGAATAATCAAGACCTCAATTTGAATTGGATCCACATTTAAAGTTACTGGAACATAAATAAGAGGAATTTTATGATCATATACATTAATTATAGTCTACCCAATGGGAAATCAAATTTGAGGCAATTGTCATACATTCTAATCTATAGTTTAAGGTATGTATATTAGATATGATAGAGATCAAGAGGATTAAAAATACAATAAAGGAATTTGAATGAAAGAGAAAAAATTCATGAGATCTCAAGGTATGACACTTTTAGGCATGTGAATACATAGATATGGTAAGTCATTTCACCATTTACCTAGTCAAGTCATTGATGATGAGCATGCTTCACATACTAGATTGCCTTTATGGAGTGAAAAAGATGTAAGAGAAACCATCTTTGACCCTAGTTGAAGTATGGTAAGATGTTTTTCACCTCAATAATGAGGTTTTTTAAATATTATATTAGGGGTGTGTGTATTTCTTTCATTTGTGTGTGTGTTTTTCTTTTAGTTGTGTGTGTGTACCATAAGTGTTCTAGTTGAACACATGTTTAATTCCTTTGGTGTGTCTTGTTTTTTACATGATTTATTTGTGTTTTATGTGGTTTAAAAGGAAAAATTAGTGTTAAAATTTTTTATAGGTGAATTCATGTCCCAATGGATAGGATTAAGCTATTGTTTTCGACATAGCAAGCACACCACCCCTAGGAAATTGCCAAGAATGTTGACTATTTTGACCATAAGTCAATATAATATAGTAAAAAAATTATATAGGGACCTATTAGGATTAAATATTATGTATCAAGGTAAATTTTATGTTATTTAATGAGCTATTAATCTTGGTCATAGACCAATTTAATCTTAAGTCATTCTATGTCACTTAGGGGTCATTTTAGAGTCATTAATGAGAGTTATACAGTTTACTAATGTGTCCAAGATTATAAAAATGTATTTAAATTTAAAATATGTCAAATTATTCATTATGAATCTCATTCCTATGTGAACCTTGCAGGTTCCTAAGTGAAATCAATAAAACAAGTGAAAAATCAGAGGTTTTTAGTAGTTGTATGGCCTATAGAGGAGAGTGGCACATGGGAAAAGCTTATGGAATGTAAATTAAGATTAAATAAATTAATATAAATTAATTATAATATTTTTAAGTTTAAAAAAATGACCAAAACCATTCTATTTATCTATCATTCCACTAAGCATGTAAAACTAGTCAACATGTCTTCTAATGGTATGACTATTAGAAGAGGTTCTATGTCAAATGCTCTTGGTTGTGGATATTAAAATTGGTATAATTATTTTTAATGTAAATATTTGTAATAATTTTTTCTTTTTATTTATGAAAAATTATTAATAACTTGATTTTATCATTTTTCTTGCTAATCTCCACACCCTACTTGTTTTCTTCTTATTTGGACTTTTCCATACAATCCAATTTGTTAAATTGATTATATAGGATGTGTAATTAATTATATAATGGTTTCCATATTTGGTTTCACATTTAAAGGTGAGAGGATGAGACAAATAGATCAGGTTGCAAGATGAGATCACCATTGCTAAGTTGTAGGCATATCTCACCATATACAGAGTTTCTTGTTCATATAATAGTTTTTAATAAATGTGATATGTTTTATTTAATGTTTTTCATGATATTTTAATCTAAATCCTTGAAAATTTTAGTCTCAATGGTCAACATTCATGAGTTACATTCAAGAAAATACAACATAGTTAGTTCTCTACTTACAGTCAATTAAGTTATGGTGTATGAAGGTCTTGAGCATCTTAACATAAAGAGTTAAGAGGTTTAAAATTTTATTAAAAAAATAAAAATAAAACTAAAATCTCAAATGATTTATGTAAATTGTGATTACAATTTAAACTCTATACACAATCCATTAATGTGCACCTACAGGTGCCCACAATAGAATATCAATTTGAAATAAGGCATGCAACTTGATTGAAGTCATTCAAGTTTGTAAAGATCAATTGGAAGATTGATAGGAGGTATATAAATGGTTAGAATAACCATATTCTATGAATTATACATATATCTCACCTTCACTTCTCTGTAACAGTGTGTACACATAAAAGTGGCTCTCATTGAGGCCTAAAGATGTTTCATAGGGTGTTTGAACATGTTTTGAGCCTTCATAAAATATTGAGAGACTAGAGATACCATAATAGTCATGGTGAATCTATTGAATTTTAGGCAAGTTTGAAATATAATAGATTATTTAAGAAACTGAGCTTAGAGACAAATAACATTAAAATTTCCAAAACAGAGACTGGGTCACATTTGAGGCTACCATATGATGAGCTGACATGGAGTCTAGTTGAGTTTTAATGCATCAAACTTGTAGCCTTAATGTATGGGTGACAACTTATAAATAGAGGTGAATGTTTGAACCTAGTAAGTGACGTTAAGAAGCATCTAAATTCATACATTCATACACTATAGGTTTTTAGTGTTCACTATAGTGTTTGAAACTCTAAGTGACCTTCTTGTCCAAAGAAGCATGAAGGATCATACATCCATGTCAAGTGACCCTATGGAAATGAGAATCTCAATAACAACCTAAAATAAATCAAGGAGGGAGAGATTAAAATGTCTTGATATGTACTATCACCTATAGGTACACCTTATTTTCTAAAAGGGTCACCTACAATTGACTGTAGGCACCTACATACTCATGACATACACCTTAGAGGATTAAAAGCTTGAAAATCATGAACACTTATTGTTTTAATTTAGTTATAAGAACTTCAAAATGTTGTATGTTGTGAAACATAATTTTCTAAGAGTTGAAAATTAATTTATAAGTGTATTTTTCCCTTGAAATGATCATTTATAGCTTGACTGTAGATGACAGTATACTAAGACATGATTGTCTTGAGGTTGGTACATTAAATGTGTGATGAGATTAGGTATAAATAAATGTCAAATATAATTAAGGACTTTAATAATAACTGGAACATTGTATACAATATCTAAACTTGTAGTATACACCTACAAGTATCACTTTTCAAGCAAGAATACATAGTAATAGTTGATTTTTAGCTAAGCATGTCCAAATTAAGGGTTCACATTAAGAAATTTGGAAAAATTCATGATGAACATGTTTTAATTGGAATGAAAAATATTAGGGACATATTAGGAGACTCATATCGAGACTCATATCATATGTAAATAGGGTAAAAAAAGGTTTTTAATATAAAACATAAATTCTATATGCTAGCCCTACACATAATAAGTTATCCACAAGTTTATCTTAGATTTTGGGACATTTGGAGGTGATAATGATGTGACCAAACGATAAAAATAGTAAATAATATCTATAAGACCCATTAATGCATCTAATAACCTTTTAATGTTTGAGACAATAGGGTATATTTCATCTTTTCTATCTTAGATAGAGGGCACTCCTAGAAGGTTATATTTTATAGGTTTAGCATGTAAAAGATATAAAGGTGATTTGATAGCAATGGAAACCTTGAAAAATGGTATAGTGAGATCTGTTAGATATATATGAACATTAATAAGGACTCATATAGTTTATATACAAAATAAGGTGGCCTAAACCCACATATATGCAGATAGAGATATTAGGTCTTGACTAGGCCTAGTTCCCAAAAGGGTCAAAATATCACTTCTATCACTAGGTGAACATTCTAATGAATTGGAACATGGACATGAGAGAAATAAGGTGTTTTGGTTTTAAATAAATGCCACATATAATTCATTTATTGGCTTAAAATAATAACAAGGTGCACAAAATACCTTGGAGAGATCGATAAGTCAACTTGGAAAGCTCACACCTATACAAAGGCTTAGAATGGGAATTTAAGGAGATAGGGTATGTTAAAGGAGATATTTAACAAGGTTTTAGTGAAAATTTTTCAAGGTTTGGAAGTCAAAATTTTAGGAACAATCCTTAGATTTCAAAAGCAATTAAACCCTCTAAAACCCTTGATGATGACCTGATTAGAAATATGAAGAAGGAGAGGCATCTAAGAGGGCTAGAATGAATTGGGAGATGATTAGAACTTACATAATATTATCCAGGTCTCTTTTCCATCAGATTTTTTTCCATAATACTTGGACTGATAAGGTGCAAAATAGATTATCTTGACAAATTTATGTGTCGTATAAGTAAATATGAGTTTCAAAAGATGAAAATATCTTTAAGAGTTAGGTTGGGGCCTAATGTAACCTATCATAGTGATTTGTTGCTTCAAAAAAGTGTAAAATTACCTTTTTATCACGTTCATCTTCGCCAATCCAAATTGGCATAGTAAACAAAGAATGATAACCAAGTGAGAAGGTGAAAAATCTAAGTGGGATGAATTTTAAGGTCTAACTGATGAACCTAGAGACATGAAGACCCTTGATAAGTGTCATACACCCCATGTATGGAATGGTTTGATAAATTGAATCACATCTTGGTGCTAAGTGTGAAGGGTGAGTGAAAGAGGAGTGATTGTGACTACAAGTAGTGAGTAACTTGGCCAGAAGAAGATTGATGATTAGGGACACATACAATGAATGTTGGAGTATGTTTATAACCACTCCATCATTATTCAATGATCTCACCTATCACTATTCTGATGTGGAACACTCAAATAAGTCCAAATGTTGTAGTTAGTTTTCAAGGATTAAGTTGAAGAGTCCTATGCCACAATTGAGGAGTTTCATGGCTTTGATGGACATTTGTCCAAGTAGAATTTAAATGGTCTATCCCATATTTATTTCTCTAATAGATTTAACTCATTCTCTCAACTTGAAAAATGTTTTTTTAACTCTTGGACTTCATTCTCTTATCTCCTCTCTCAAATTCTATAAGTAGTAGCCATTTGGGCTCTTGTCAATTAATTTCACTCCATCTATGATGAAGCCTTGCTAGTTTGATGTTGTACTTTTCCTTTGAGTAATAAATGCAATCTGATTTTGAGTTTAAGAATACTTTTTCTAAGTGTGTGAAGTGATTAATGGTGAGGTTTAGTGATAAGTTTTATCCTTGATTCTCCTTATCCTTTCATGTTTATATAAGAGTTCTCATTTTAATAGGTTATATAGAGTGTAACTAGTGTGTTAGGATCCTTTCAAGTGTATAAGTGTCCTTGGATTCAATAATCTAATATCTAGTCTATTTACCTCGAGTTGTCTCATTTCTATCGCCTCTATATTGAAACACTTATGTTATAACATCTTAGGAATTTGAAGCTAGTTTGTAGGTCTTTATTTCTTAGTGAAAGAAGTATGCTAGAATATGGAAATCCTTATGGTGTATCACACCCTTATAATTTTGTAACTTTTCCCAAAAACAAATAATTAGTGTAGGTGATAAGCACTTTAAGGTATGTTTGGGGATCTAGCCCTTAAAACTTGATGTCTACTTCTACCATACATAAATCCACATACCTAGAAGTATTCCCATGTTTCCCAAATGTTAGAGTTGGCTTAGAAAACCTCCTCTATGGTGCAAGATTTGGTGACAATAGCTACCTCACATTCATGAACTGTGGAATTTTCACCCACTCATATGCATGCATATTCATCCACCATTCATGTTCATTTTGGGTAGATTTATGATCATTCTTGGTGGCATCAACAACATTCTTTGAGAGGTCTCTATAGGTGAGGTTCTTCCACCCCTCAACTTATTTAACTACACATTAATCCTCTAGAATTTTAATGCTACTTGGTTATTTGATCTCTTTGTTAGGTAGATGTTTTTTTTGGAGCCTACATCTCTCATTTCATAGATGTCATCTACTAATGATTGCATTATGGACTTTATTATTTCACTTGGTGATATTGTTATTGGATGGGAATTTGTATTATACTCACACTAAGAGCCATGGATATTTTTTTCATCACATTTGTTTTACTCTTTAGTTGTTGACTATCCCATTACCACCATAGACATATTATTGAGATATTTATATCTATACCTTTGATGCTGACAGTCTCTTCCATATTTGTTATGGATTTTGATCTCCTCTAAGGATTAGCTAGTTTGATGTAACATAGTGTCAACATTTTAGTGTCTTGTAGTGGGAATGGTTCACTTATATAGATGTGTATTTTGAGTCACTAAACCCACTTCAAAATTATGGTGGTGTGAGTGCACATACTACTTTATGTGTTGTGTTCATTTTTATCCCTTGGCACACCACATTTTTTTGAGGTAGTTGATTAAGTGCATCTTTTCTTCAATGGGATTATTTCATTGAGTACACCTACTACAACTTTGTGTTAAGATTTTGAGTTGTGCTTCTTCAGAGTCCATGAAACATATGTTCTTTTTTAATTCTCACTATGGTTCTATTAGTTTTTGGGTACTTTATGATGATACATTTCATCCTTGGTAACTCTTTTTTCTCAATTTTTTGTGATTAATGTTTTTGATAGAATGATCCTCATACAATGTACTAGTTCCTATCTAAATTTATGGTTATAATGATTTGACATTCATTACTCTAGTAAGATGGATTGGTTACCATATGGACACTTTGTATTGTTTTATGATTTGTACATTGGTACCTAATCAGGCCTAGTTAGCAAGACCCATTAGTCTCTTTGCTTTCTCTTTTCTCACTCCAAATTTCTTGCACTTAAGGGAGGGTGATAGAGTGGATGTGTTCACACTAGCTAGTGGTTTGGTATTTTACCAAACTAATTTTGTTTTTATCTGTGTTCACACTCACTTAGGAATTAAGCTTATTTTGGTAGTTTATTAGTTTGGTTTGTTGTGAGAAATATTTTCACAAACCAATTTTTGGTTGTGTAAAATATTTCATTCCACATATTGTTAGCTTGTGCGAAAAAATATTTTTTGCATGTAACAAAACTTTTTTGCCTATTTATTAGGCACTCCTTATGTTTCTCCTATACAAGTGGAAGAGAGAGATATGCATATTATATTATCTTTGTGAGTAAATAATGCAAAGACTAGTTTGTGCATAATGCGTGAGATGTATACTCTATGGTAATGGTTTGTAAGAGATATATTAATTTACATGAATGCATATAACATTTTGACATAATAGGATGTATGATGGATGAAATATTTGTGTTGGTGATGATTTAGGTCTGATGGTAGCATATTGTCATGGAGGTAAGTGTAAATATCATGATACCAGGGTAGATTGGGATCAAGTATAATACAAATTTAAAGATGAGCCATGGATTGATGA
>JARHVA010001831.1:2822500-2825000 GCA_037957365.1 Torreya grandis
GATATCCATTCAGAATAATCAATTGGATGAATAAATATATATTTCAAAAAAATTAATTCTTATTTGACTAAAAGAGCCACCTTTGGGTGCATTTTAAATTTTTTTCCTTGATAAGTTTTTCATTGGGATGAAACACTAAATTATCTACTACCAAGGTGTGGATCTAGCCTTGACATGTTCAAATAACTCCATGCAAAGACATATATATATTCTTTGAGCATCTCAATAAGGATCTATTCTTTTGCTATAAGAATTTCCCCTAATTTGGTAATTTTAGGACTCTTATATGTTCCAAGATTGACTTTAATAACCTCCCTGATGAGGGAGGGTGACTGGTCCTGTAGATATGTTAGGGGTGATGGTAAGTCCTAGATGTTTGAAATAAATTCATTAGGGATCTCATTATCTAATTCTAAATAGAATTTTGACTCTTTAAGAGAGGTTTGAATGTCTTTTCTTCTTGGATAGGGATCTTTATCTCTATATTCCTCTTCTTTGACTTGATTTATAGACATTTACTACTCTCCAAAATAAATAGATTGATTAAGACTAATAGAGAACCCTTTTTTATGGTCTTCTGATGGAATAAAAACATGTTCCACTAGATATTAGATAATAGCTTCATCAATATTTAAAATGTCAAAGGAAGGCCCATGGTTTCGATCCTAGTCTATCAGGGTGGGATAGTAGAATTAGATGTTGACAGTGGAGATGATGGTGTCATGGAAGAAATTGGTGGTAGCAAGATATTTTTAAAGGCTATAAATAGAACCTAATTTTCTTCAACAAAGGTAGACTCCTCAAGAACCAAAGAAGTATTTAGGAATATAGTGCTTAGGTTAATGCTAAGAAGTTTCTACCCTAAACCAATATGTTTTGGGTGTTCTTTAACCCCCATAGATTCAAACCTACCTTGTTCATATCTCCTTAGACCGTTCCCATTTTAATTCATATTTTAAATCATATTTTAAAGGTGGGGGTACTTTTATTTATGAAATTCAAATACCTCATCATCTGGAATAATCCATGTATGATTGGGCTCATCAAAGTACTCCTTTGATAGCATGCCTACACTAGTAAAGGTTATGGATCAAAAATGGTAAATGATGGGATTATCTTTCCTCATAGCTGGGGACCCATAGATACATGAGGAGAGTGGTAGGTTTATAACATAAAATGTCTTCTATTCATATTTTTTACAACCTATGAAAGTGATCTTAAAATGGGTGATGTCTAGGGATCCATTTAGAGTAGGTATTAAATCAGTAGGGTGGACAGACTTTGTAACTTTGGGATTGTGAGTGTAACTATGGGTGATGAGGTAATAACAAGCAGGATGAGATTTATCCATTTGAAAGCTAAAAATGTGTTCTATATCCCTTGGCATGGTAACCTTCATTCTTAAATGAGGGTATTTCAAACACTGATGGAGGGTGGAAGGAATTGCTCACATTTTATGGATCCATGGATGTCCCAGAAGTAAATTTTATTCATGATCAACATCCATGACATGGATTAAAGTTTGATGGATGATGGGTCACACATATATGGGAAGATAAATAGTTCCTATGAATGGCCTTTCATTATCATCATACGGCTTGATCATTATGAGAGTAGGACCTAATGAAGACTTAGAGTACCCTAACCTTTTTAGAGAGTTCAAATTTAAAAAATTTAAATCAAACCCTCCATCTATGAGTACCCATAATATTTTATTATTGGAGATGGAAATTGAAATGAACAATGAATAACTATGATGTAGGCCTATAAGTAGCATGTCCTATGCACTGAAAGTGATATATTGGGATTGGGAGAAAAGACCCACCAATGATTGAAATTAGTTAGTATCGTTATCTATAGGGATTTTGAGTTCATTAAGGACTTGATTAAGAATATCCTAATTTACTAATGACATTTTTAGAAGATCCATATGAGATATTTGGGTTGGAGACTTATCAAACTATTAGATGATGTCATACAATTTATCAAAAGAACTACATAAGTTTTTAGAGATATTGACTTTTTGAGATACTGAAGTTGATAGGAATTTTTTTGGTGCTCCTAAAACTGTAATTTTTACACACCATGTAGTTAATACATAGTAAACTATTGCCATGTTGATCTTAAGAATGGTGGATAGTGGTGGTTTGCTGTAACATCCCCAATGAGATCTACCTAGAATAACATATTTTTATTTAATTTAATCAATGTATTCTTTTATTATATTTCACCATAAGAATATAATTAGTGATCTAGATAAAAAAGATTAATATATTAACTATAAAATAAGCATGTGACATCTATCCATCATTAATCACTATCATCATATGAAACACACTATAACTAAATATAGAAATTACTTATAGATTTATAGCCATAACTAGTACAAACATGCAATCATTACTATCACAATATAAAAAATAAATAATTATATATCATAATAATATTTCAATAATAATAAATATAATATAATATTCAAGATAAAAGGCTCCATGGAGCA
>JARHVA010001831.1:2832500-2855000 GCA_037957365.1 Torreya grandis
TATAAGAAATTTCCAACTTTTTATTTTTTTCTTCAAAAATTTGTTTGCAAGAAAAAAAATCTAAAATTTAGATTGTTTCATATCTTTTATTTTTTATGAAATCATCTGCTCATTAAAATAAGGAATGAAAACATTTTCCATGGAACCCCTATCTCAATGCATGCTATCAATCAACCCTCTTACACAATTCTCCGAAATCAACTTTTATCTTGTAAACAACAACAATTAAAAAGAAAAAAAGAAAAGAACCATTTATTTTTATATGTTTAGTCGATTGATTAATTATTTATATATTGAATGAAATATAAAATAATATTTAATTTTTATATAATTTAGTTGAAAAATATAATTTATTTTTTTATATTTTATTAAATACATTTTGCTTTTAATTTTTAAATTTAATTTTTTTAACAAGGACCAATTTTGATTGTTATTAAACATTAATACTAAACTTGTTGTATTTAGATATTCTAAAGTTTATTATTTTTACATATTTATCATATATACAATTATTTCAAGAACAAAACTCCACAATTTAAATAACGATTAAAAATTTATTTTATTATATTAATTAATTATTATTTAAATGCGACCATTCCCACACTGCTGACAAGGAGCTTCTTGTGCTTACCATCTAATGAGCTTAACTAACACACGCCAACTCTCAGCATGTGCTAGTCATCGCTGATCGATCATCATAGATGGTGAATTGACCAACCCCTTGCTGACTCACTTAAACTAACCGTGCAGTTATAGTCTAACTTAACCTTTGCATAAAGTTTCACCATTAACATTTTAACTAGCTCGACCTTAACTGTGCACTTTTGTTGGGCATGAAAAATAACTTGGGTGGGAAATTAAATTTTCTAAAACCTATGGGATGATCATTACATTCATTTAAATTTCAAGTTTCACCTCCTTTCCCTGCTACTTTCCACCAAGGAACCTACTGCAACATCTACGCCATTTCCACCAAGGAACATGCTGTAACATCCACGCATATCTCATTCTTTGACATTAAATCAGATCAAGTAAGTCAAGGCACTCTCAGAAGAAACTATTTGAGATATATTTTTAATATTTCCATACATTTCTCATTCAAAAATTAGGCATTTATGCAATAGTTATAAATTTAAATGCAACAATTTAATGGAAGTGCATTTTAACTGCGCAGTTGGTTTCAGTGAGTCGATGAGAGGTTGGTTAATTCACCATCTCCATTGCATCCCATCAATGCCATATGCATGGCAAAAATGCCTGAA
Organism: Torreya grandis; assembly: GCA_037957365.1. Lineage (NCBI taxonomy): Eukaryota > Viridiplantae > Streptophyta > Pinopsida > Cupressales > Taxaceae > Torreya > Torreya grandis. The sequence continues at coordinate 2,833,763 of JARHVA010001831.1, forward strand.
TTGTTGAGCAATATCTCCCATGACCCATTATCCCTAGAGATATCTCCATTGCATCCCATCAAACAATAAAAGTTCAATAATATATAGTTTGGTTACATTCTTAAAATAACTTACTAACAAAGACAAAACCCTAGGTGAGTTTAACCTTATGTATAGTGGGCTTCTGCCAAGAAGAAATAGGGCCTCAAAAATAATAGGTATGGGTAAAATGTCATTTTAAAGGATTTATTACAATCTTCCCTGCTTTTATTTGCATTTTCATTTAAATAATATATGGAAAGGAGGCTTATGAACACACTGTGAATGTGCTTATCTGAAGCATTTTCTTTTTTTCCCCATACCTATTCTTACTTCCTATGTTTTCAATTTTGTCTATGTTACAGATGACCAAGTCTTTGCAACCCAAATCCCTTCCCCTTCCCATGCTTTTATTTGTTTATTTCTTAACTGCTCTAAGGATGGCATTATTCTATATAATCCTATACATAACTCATGGAAAAGGCCCCCTTCAATTCCTACAGGATTTCAAATTTCATGTTATTCTCAATTTCTATATGTCAATGGAAAACTATTTTTAATGGGTTTAATGTAAATGATTTAAAATAAAAACTATAACTTTTAAAATAATGTAGGGGAATTGAAAGTGATGAATTACTATAACGAATCCCACTACATAAGTTCAGTGGTATAACTAATCCCACTATTTCCCCTGTATCCCAAATTGGCTACATAGCTTTTCTTTATAACAAATTGTGGTTACACATGATTGTGAAATTAAATGGATTTTGTAAATGCAGTAGATTTATAAATACTCAATAGTTAGGGTTCCAAAGTGTTTGTGAGTTTAAAAAGAGTTACATTCCTTTAATTATTTTTGTATTGTGATCAAACCAATATAGGTGCCTCATCTATCATTACTTTATCCTTAACCACACATCATACATCTATGAAGCACACCTTTTTATATTTTTCTATTTTAGTGTTTCAATAACATAATTGAATCATGATACGAATATATGTTTGAGATGTAGCATGCAAGAAATAATGAATGGTGTACTATAAGGTTGACTATAAGTATGTTGGATTTATTTGATATGTGAATTTCACCAATCAAAACATTGGAGTATCTCACCTTATTTAGATGCATTGAGACAAATATCCACTTAAACATCCTCAAAAAAGTTCCTTGAAATTTTTATTAATAAAAAATATCTTTATCAATTTTGTTTCAAATAATGGGTTTCTAAAACTCTCCTTTATAAGGCCAGAGATATTACTAATTTTATCATTAGCAATAGCCCATGAGATAGACAAAAAGGAAGAAGTGTATATAGATTGTAATTCCATACTTAGAGAAGATTACCTAGATGTTCCTCTGCCTTCATCTCTCACATATTTTATAATATTAGTTGAAATATTTATTGTTAAGTTTGTTTAAATAAGATTAATTCATTAACTAGATGATCATTTACTTTCATCTCTTGCATATATTATAATATTATCTATAATATTTGTTAAATTTGTCTAAATAATACATTTATAGTTGTGTGAACCTTTACGATATAATATTTTATTGCATTTTTTAAATTATTATCTATATTTTTTAAATTTAAATTTGGTTTTCATTTTTGATTTGGAATGTTTGGAGTCCCTTCCACAACTAATTTCTTAAACTGAGTGATTTTACTTTCACAATGTGATCCCTTTCCACTATAGGATTTGGTGTGACTAATCCCACTATTTCCCCTATATCCCAAATTAGTTGCAAAACTTTATTTGTTCACTTCAAGTTTTTGAAAATCCCCTAACATCCAACCATTTGTTTCTTTACAAATGGTTTTATCCTGAAAGTCCTCTTTTTTTTATGCCATCACCATGCCTTTCAGACTAGAGACCTTACGTTTCAAAGTTTAATATGCACTATTATCCTAAAAAGGTCGTAAATAAGTTAGGGATTATATTTTATTTAGGGTCATATGCACCTTTATCTTTTATGCAGGGTCATATGCACTACTATTTTAATAAGGTAACATTGAGCTTTACTTTATTTTGTCCTTTAAAATGATTATGTATTAAGGATATTCTATATTTGAACAATACAAATTTATTTACTCTACCTACCATGTCAAATTTTATTCAACATTGCCCTTCTTATGTGAGTTTGTAAAGAAAAATATTTTTTAATTACAAAAAATATAGTTTATTAATTCAATATATTTTACTGGTTTATTCAAAAGTTCCTGGACTTGCATTGGGTACGTGCTATTAGGTTCAACATCAAGCATAGTTTTAGATAGTTCAAATGCCAATCATTGCCCATTTTGGGTTGTAAATATGATCTAAAAGAACTAAATTTTTTTCCTTGATTATATAAAAAGTTATAGTCAATGATATTTGTAAAGGGTTATGACTATACATGCTATATGCATTTCATCTATGGATGTTTCCTATGTCTATGGGGCATATGCGAGTCATGTAGATTTTGATATTGAGTATTACTATTTTATTTAAACTACAATTGGAACATGTCATTAACACTAAAATGGTCAAAATAATATTACTTTATTCAACATTTCCCTTCTTATGATCCATGTGAAAATCACATTTACAAGATGATCCATGTTCAAATATCACAAATGGCATGTTCATTGGTAAGCAAGCATAAAAATCTATATGGTATTTTCTATTTTATGAATTGAAATATATCTGGCTATCCCCTTAATTTATGGGTCTTTTTGCCTTGATTTTCTACTTTTACTATATTTTAAGTTCAACCCACGTGTATTTATGCCCTTGAGGAGTGCACATCCACATGCACGTGCACACACACATAATGCTTGGTCTTTTTATCATTTATATTCTCATCAAACTCTATTATAAGAAGGGTCTCTTATGATAATTTTATCATGAATTATCAAGAGGTCTTGACATTTAATCAAAGGAGTTATACATTGATTTAATTTTTCCATTATATATCTAGTGCCAAGTGTTTGTATCAAATTAAGGTTATATTAAGATCATGGGATTGCATTGAATTATCTAGGATATGAGGTGAATCCCTTTATCTCACGGTTGAAAATTCCACTCACATGCACTTTATGGTTCCATCTCAATATGGAGGCCCATAAAATACTTTTAAAGTACTAGTGTTGAATGTTAATATGATATTTTTCATATTGGTGGTTTGTGTGTTTGTTTGCAGTATATTTATATTTTCACAACCCCTCTCTAGTTGGAATTCCAATCATTTATGGAATTCCCTAATCCATCTCATATATGTAACAAGAAGAGAATTAGATTAAGTTATGAATGAATTGAATGAAATTTTCAGTTGTCCACCACCTTCTTATGATACTCATGTAAATCACGTTACAAGGATTTGGTGGAATACTAATAATTATTTTACTTTTGTTAAAATGCAATTGGTCATGTTGACAAGTGAAAACTCTGGATTTAATTTTTAAGTGTAATCTCTTATCAGAATTAATTACTTTATAGCATGAAATATCATTGAATCCCATGATGAAAAGCTGGTTTGACATGTACATTGATAGAACTAGTTATGAAACATTCTTGCCAGAGACATTCTTTCATACATATCACGTTGTGATTAGATTAAAACTTTCAAAATGGGAGGATCTTTATGATTATTGTGTGCAATTATGGAATTTTGTAGATTCAAATCCTAAATTAGATCTTGAACACATGTTGGATGAACTTACATACCAAGAAGCAATGTGTCAAAGAAGTCATTTTACAACACCATTAGAAGAATATGAGGATAATATAACTGCCCATGATCATGATGGGTACTACTTAGATTATTTGTAAATAATTGACATTAGACAATGGTATAATTTTGTACATATAATGAAGAATAATCTTTTGATCATGACAACTTTTTATATAATTTTGTATATGTATTGAAGAAGATGCTTTAATTTAGTTTCATAATTTTTTTCTCTTTTGTCATGGGCCTTCCTAAATTTAGTGGCCAAAAATTGTGGTATGTTATGTGGGAATTATGGTAGTGGTGGTCTATGACGAAATCATATAAATAAAATTGGTGGCCTATTTTGCTACACTAAAGCTCTAATAAATAAATATGGTTTATGACCTAACCTTATTATGTGTGATAAGGTAACCTAACATTACAATTTAATGGGATAAATTACATCCCATATGGTCCATATGGTCGTACAATTTTTTTGGGTCACCTACTAGCATTTTCTTTCATATGTTGCTCATAAATTACTAATATATCCATGCCTCTAATTAAATACATAAAATTATTAGTTGATGGAAAATGATAGTATCATGTGGGATTCTTAACAATTTCTCTTTTTTTACCCTCTCTTAATTCTATGGGCTTCATAGAAAATTCCTTATTCTCCAATCCTTATCTTCATTTTATGGGTTTCCTAGAAATTTTTATTTTTAAACCTTTTCCTAAAGCTATGGGCTTTGTATAAAAATCACATTCCTAAGCACCATGCGCATGCATGCAATTAGTGCATTCCACTTAATATCGTCTATAAATGCAACTACCTCATGCATGCACTATTTTATCCATTTCTATGTTTTGATGCATTTATTTTAATATGTTTTATAAATGTTTTTATATTGATTTCAATTGACAAAAAAAGTCCTCTATAATACATGGAAACTTGCGTTCACTCAAAATATGAAAATCCCATTTCAAATTCATTCAAAGAAATGTTCTCCTTGTAGGAAATAATAGATGGAAAAAAGGTGGGAAGGAATAATGCACCTTGAACTTCAAAATCCACTTAAGGGTCTATTTGATTGTAGTTATATCAAGTGGGCCAATTTTATCAAAGTCAATGAGGAAGACTTGTGGGTTGCTAGGTTGAACAAGATAGGGTTGACGAGTTCATCAAAGGATAATCAAGAAGGATGTTATAACCTACAAATTTTCATGTTTCACATTAGAAGAGATATTCAAATTTTGTTGGAAGGGATATCAATATCATCATAGTCTCTGAATATGTCATTTGAGTCACCTCACACTATACATTGTAATTTGGTGTTTGTTTAGATGCTATTATGTTTTGTTCAATTACATTTTATTTTCATCTTGCATGAATATTTATTTATTCACAACATTCATGTAGGTACTGGTGTTCACATGGCTTGATGAATTTCAAGAAATTGATGCCATTCCCAAAGACAAGTATTTAATGAAGAAGTTAGGAAAGGGTATTTGGCCAAGTCAAAGGCATATAAGGTGTGGTTTTCATTGTCATTTAAGCACATGATGCATGGTCTAAAGACTTGATTGTGTGTGGATCACATACAATCAAGTAGAACACATGGACAATGAGCACATCTATAGACATGGTCAAAAATATGAATAGTTTAAAGGCAAGAATTTTTTTTTACTCCTCACATCATCCCCTAACTCAATGAATGGGTTCACAAGCTACTATTGTTGGGAATGTATACTAATGATATCCACCTTAAACACTAGGAAATGGTGCATGAGAAACTCGTATTTTTAGTGGTGAAACAAAGCAAGATCATTTATTGAGCAAGGATGACCTATAAAATAAATAGCTATTGATCAAAGAGGCAAAATATGTATACAATGATGATGATGCAACAAGTGTTCAGGAGTGGGTGTTGGCCGATCCTGACAAGTGGTTTTTATATCAAAGATACAATGAGGGAGAGATTGATGGGGATGGGGAAATCCTCTTCATCTTGGGCATCCAACTCCCAAGAAAATTGGAATGGTTGTTGACATTTGGGAAAAATAGCTTGTTGGCAATGAATGTAATGTTTGGGATGAATGAAATGAAGGTATTGTGCCATTTTTTGTAATATTAGTTGATAATATTAGTTTTTTTTATGTTTATACTAATTCTAGTTATTCCAATCTTTTTATTATTTTCTTTTATATTTCTAATTGTATACACTTTTGGTGTTTGATTCCAAACATGAAGATGTGCCCATTGCATGGGTCATTATGTCCCACTCATGCACTATAGACATAAGACAATGGATGAAAATTATTCTTCAAAGAGTGAATTTAAAAGATATTGAATAAACAATCAGTGCCTTCATGGTCGATGATGTTGGTGTGGAGATAAAAGCTATTAGGTATGTCATCATTATTTCTACATGCATCATGGACTTCATATGTGTGTGTGTTCATAGACACCATCCCCACCTTATTCCATTTACTTATGAAAAATTAATGTGTTATTTAGAGAGAGATTTGACTATGAGGTCTACTTATGCATTTGGCATGTTTATCGCACATGTTTGAAGAATTTGATAACAAAGGTGCAAGATGATGATGTTATACTTGTGATGTTTCAGGACTTGGGGTTCATAATGCATAGTTTTGATGATGATGACATGGCTTCAAGGGAGTCTAGAATTTTTTTTAAAAAGATATTACTCCTCTCAACCCACCTTTTTCAAATGTTGGGGAAAAAACTAGGCATACACGTTTGGAATGTGGTCACGATGTTGTTGGACACTTTAGTATGATAGGCAAGACACCAATGCATTTATAGAATCTTACCATTCCCATTTGAAATGTCATTTCCTAATCGTAGTAAGGACTTCTACACATCGTAGGGTCAATTGGTTAGGTCACCAAATAACAACATTAGTTTACATACATTATTGGTGTCTATAGCTATGCAAGGACATTAGTTTCCATATTAACTTTAAAGTATAAAGACATAAAAATATTACATGGATACAAAATTTGAACATCCCAGCTTCTCATGCTACCTTCAACAATAATGACTCTTGTATGACATGGGTGTAAAGTATGAATATGAGAAGTTGCATTATCATGTCTTCAATGTAATGCCTTCTATGTCAATGTGCAATTTCTCATTTTCAGTCCATGGATATACTTGCAAGAATGTGCTCAAAGTGGACTTGATGAGAAAGATGACAACTCATGTAGTTGTAGAGGATGCATCCACAATGACTAGTGTTAACAAGAGCATCAAAAACATCAATGCTGACTACCATGTAAGTTTTAATTCCCCCATATACTGTATACATTGAAAATTTTGAGGTCATTGTAGTTTCTATAATACATTTTCATTACCCAGGTCAAGGATAATAGAGTTCAAATTAAAAATGAGGGACAAGGCATGGATGTCAAAAATTTGCACACCAAAATTCATAGTGTATTGGATATGGATATGCAAGGATCAGGCTGTGAACTAGAAGGTGTTACAACAAATCTGGTGGATGACACTAAAGACCAATTGAGGGGGGCTAATATTGTAAGTCTAGTAACTAGTTGCAATCATATGTTTGTCATATTTTTTAGCATTTCTGACTAGATGATTTTCAATTTATGAATAGATCTCGTATAATATTGAAGTTGATGATGTTGAGGCCCTAATACATAGAGTAGGAGATATATTTGATAAATGTTGTGTAGTGGATAGAAGCATACAAACTATGGCATTCTTCAAAAACTATATGGTATAAGTAAATAATAAGAGCAGAGTAGGGTGATATCAAATGCACAACACCCAATGACTCTTCCATTACAAAAAGTGTAGGATGTGCATGGAAATTCCACTCGTAGATAGAGAAAATTAATAGAAAATATGAATAGATGTAGATATCAGAGCATGTCATAGGAGATGACACATTTTCTAACCCTACCTCATAACAATCCAAAATGAAAAATCTGGGATGATGAGCTTAACAAGGCAATAAATTAGGATATGGGTGGACATAATAGAGATCATGGATATTTATTGCAACCCTTTGTAGGTTTAAATGACAAGACAATAATAATAGATGGATGTAACAATATTAAATGCATGTAACAAAAAATAAATACATTTTTAAAGGTGAATAGCTCTTTGAGATTTCCCACACATTGTAACATATTGCATAAATTTAATATCTCTTAAATTATTTTTTGAATGATATTTGAACCTTACCCCTAAGAATGTCATAAATCTAGCCATTGTTTTAAAAATATATCAAATTTATAAATATTATATAAAAAAATGATGTTACTAAAATTATATAAGTGAATAATTCAATAGTTTTGAGGTTCATTTCATTCACTAGTAGTTTTAATACCTTGTTCATCCTTAGAAGAGCCTTTTACTTGGGTGACCCTACCACCAAATGTTAATCCTTTTCATCCTTCCTCAAGTGTTGTAGCTTATGCTTAAATTATGTGATGTATTTTTTTTTAATTGTCATGTGTTGTTTAGATTTTTTTTTATTTAATAATATTTAGATGTGTTCACCTAATTGTTTTCCTTTGACAAAGATTTTAAGCCATAAATTCTAATTGGATGCTTTGATTTATAAAATTTATGTATAATTATTATTATTTGTATAATATATAATATCTTGAAATATAACATCACTAATTTTTATTTTAACAAACTTTACTAGAAAAATTATGTTGATCATACCAAACACAATAAAAATAACACAAATATGTAATCATGGAAATAAAAAGTGCATTTTACACAACACTCCCAAGAAAAGCTCAGAGAACTAAAATAAATCTATCACAAATACCAACATACAGCTGAATAGATTAAAATATGCTATATAAACCCATGTCCCACCACCTCATGCCTTAAAAAAATTCAATAAAGTAACAACTAACCTAATATAATTAAGTGAAACATAAATAATAATATAGAAGAAAATAAAGTCCAATGGTTGATGAGAGTTATATTTTTAACTAATGAAATTTGAGAGAAATAAGTTTTATTTCACGAAATAAAAATCTTTATAAACATTCCCCAACTTCTTTTGCATCAAATATCCTCTCTTTTATTATAGCATCCTTCTATAATCAACATTAAATTATGACTAGTAGATGAATGAGGATTTTATGTTATTATTTATTCACATGTTTGTATAAATTTATTGTTTTTAATGTTATGTTTACATCTTGTAGATAATTTTTGAAAAGTCTCAAAAACCTTTTTGTCAAGCACATTTTGTTCATAAGTTGCATTTATCATAATTCAAAAGAACATATTACATTAAAAAATTTAAAGTCTCATCAATAACATTATTTTGTGTAAATATTATAATCATAACATTCCATGATCCCAAATTTTATTTATAATTTTTTAAAATAATTTACATTTAATGTATATGCTTCTAATTTTTTCGATCCATGTATACAAAGGCAATTACAACCACAACATTTGATAAATGTATTGTATCTATTATGCCTTGATGGATGTTCATAACTTACTCTAAGTATTCCATTTCTATTTTTAGATAAGGTGGAATGATACTAGCGAAGGTTGTAGATACTGACAAACTTGAGAATTTTCAAACACCTCATTAGGAATATATGGATCCCAAAAGTGTAACTAGATCTTGGTAAGAAGGCCTAGATTGGTCAACCAATGGAAACTTGCTAAGAAAAAGGCCACAAGCATCATAATGCAATTGAGAGCTTGATTATTGATAAAGGGTGTTAAGGTGTATTGGGACCATTTACATGCATGTGGATAGGTATATTATGCTCTTTACATCCATAAAATGATAAATTATGGATTCATTAAACCTTTATCAAGATTTTAGACATCAATACCTATGTGACTAGCCTAGTAAGAAGCTAATGAAAGAGAGTAAGATAGTTTAGTAGGTGTAAATTGTGGAATGAGACAATGTATGACTGGATATGATTCAAAGAGGTATAAATCCATCAATAATTATTTAAAGAGTAAAGATATATGTATAATGCAATTATACTAATCATCCCAATGAACAAGTGTATTGATTGACAAAGAAATAAAGTTTTGAAGATCAAATCAAGTAAAGAACAAATAACTAGTTGAATTTGGAATCAGATCAATCTCCAACAAGAAAACTTAGTCATTTTAGAGTTTTATCTAATGGGAAAAATCATGGTAAGTAGGAGTTAAGTAGGGTTTTGATAGTTTCAATCCTTCCAATAGTCTGTATAACCTAAATTAGGTGTGTTTCCATGTAAAAAGACTACTTCAAGCCTTTCTTAATCACTTTGGAATTTAAAAAAAGTTCCAAAATAAAGAATACAATAAACCAATTCATGGTTTTTGGTTTATATGCTATTAACAATAAATACTCTAAGTAGATAAAAGCTTTACCACATTTGACCTCTTGAACATCACAACAAATTCTCTCTAAAACTTCATATGCTCTCCATCTCCACATTCATGATACAAAGAATATACCAAATGATCACTCCCTTTATTAAACCTTCTCACTCCTTTACCTTTTTCTTGTTTCACTTCTTCTCAATAACTCATAAGTTCACTTGTACATAGGGTTTAATGAGTTCATTACCTATCTGAATGCTTCAAAATAACCTTAAACATACTTAGTACAATCATCTATTAGCCTTTGTTCAAATATGAACCCTTTCCAAGAATAAAATTCTTCTATTACATAACTCTGCACACAAATCTACAATCCTTCTATCCCTATTTATGGACTATTTTGATTTGTATGGAATTGAACTTGCACAAATATGAAAATCAACTCTTGATACAGATACCCTATTTCAAGAACAATCTATCCATGAAATTTTAATTCTTAAATATTTCTTTAATCTAATTTTATTATAAAATATTTCTCACTATTTCATTTAATTAGGTCTCCTCAGTCTCTTCAAGATCCTATCTACACACATTCCTATGACCAACAAAATAGAGCATAGGGAATCCAAAGTCTTTACCTATCAATCATGTATGAAGTTTGAGATATAAATTTAATTATTTTATGAAACTCACCCAATAGAAAAGAACAACCTTTAGACACACAAAAATTCATAGTTATAATGTCCCTTGATTTGTTAACAAAGTCTGCACACCAAAAGGAATAACACCCTAAACAGGGGTCTATTTAAGATTAACCCTAAACAAAAAATGTCTATCCTTATGTTTCTTGAAACTTTTCATCACAAAAGGAAACAAATACCTTTCCATTTTTTTCAAAACACATTAAGAATAATTTAATACTCATTATTTATCAATTACATAAATCCAATATGTAACAAGACACTTATATAGGTATAAGGGTCTATACCTGCATTCTTTACTCAAACTCTCCTTATTTTTTAGTTTTGAAACATTGGTGAGTAATTTCCTTGATTGTGTGATGTTTAAAATTCTTTGAAGTGGTTTCTAATATATTTCTAAGTGATCTAGTATAAACTCTATTTTGTTCCTTGAGTAGGCAAATTCTATGTTTCTAAGATTGAGGTAAGAGTTCAAGATATAACATATAAAGATAGGGATGCATGTTTTATAATTATTGAGCATGTAAAATGAAAGAGAGAGTAAAAAAAATATGCACATTTGAAGAGATGAAGTCATTATGTAGGGGACTATCAGCCATGTCCATGTGTCTCTACTTCACCCCTACCAACTAAAACACAAAACAAAAACAACATAGAAAAATGCATGGTGTGTTAGGTAAAAAGTATTTTAATTTTGATTGTTTTAAGAGGGAATAATTAAACATTATTTAACATGAGGAGCAATCAAACATTAAGGGTAGCTAAAGGTTCCCATACATCTATTGAGAAAAAATCATTGGGAACTTAGGGGATACCCTCTTCACCTTTGGTTTTGCTCCACCCCTTCCTCCTGTAGTATTAAAAAAGGGAAATGTTATAAATAAAAAGAGGGATGAATGGTTCTTAAATATTGACCATTTTACATATGCGACAAGAAAATTAAAGAAGGGATTGAAAATACATGGATCATTAATAAAATTACTTGTGTTATCCCCTTGTTTTCATCTTTATTTGATAAATATTCCATCCCTATTTGTTCATGCACAAGGTATGTCTATCTCATAACAATGGGAACACCATCCCCAATTCTTGATCCTCCATATAGCTTCCTTCTTTTATCTCCAAGAGGGCAAGGGGAATGTCTAAATTGAGAACTTGCATGTAATTAAGACTTTTGACCAATTTTTTTCCCTAAACACAATGCATGTCACAACATATTAGCATCAACAAAAACATAATACAACTCAAATTCATGTTTGAGTATAGTAGCTGAAAATGCATACCATTTGTTCGGTCTCAACATAAAGTTCTTTGAGGCAATCATCTAATTACCACTCATCCATCTTAAATCTACATTACTTAACATTCATAGTATTTATTTCAAACAAACAACTTGCATTAAAATAAGTCAAGATTATGCTTTACAACACTAAAACTTACCAATGAAATGCTTATTGAAATTACTGTAAAGGTCACAAAAAGAGTATAATGGTGTGTTGATAGCCAGGGTAATCTAACTAGTTGGAAACATAATGTAGCATCCATAGAATAATCAGGCCAATGACTATTCATGAAATTGACACCTTCTATTAAAAGTATATATTAAGAGCCTCCAACAAGGAAATGTACATATGAGAAGGCATTACATTTTCTATAGATAGTGTAATGTTCAAAAGCATATATTATCTTTTCACATAATATGGAAATGCCTCATGTGGCAATTCAAGGACAATCTAAACAAAACTTTTTATGTATTAGATGAGATAGATAAAATTTAATGGATACAATACATTTTTAAAACTTTAAACGAACCAAAACATACCTATTGTAAATTTTAAAGTTTAGAAATGATATTTTTGAAGTCTTGAATATCAAGTCCATGGAGATTGTATGTAAAAAATATTAATTTTAGTTGTATCTTCTATAAAAGATGTTGATGGAAATATTTAATAAGATCACTAAACATTATGAATGAATATGTCAACAATAGTAACTATACATTGCATAGTAAAATGGGAGTACTACAAACACAAACATGGATTAACACATTCTTACTTTATGGAAGTATAAATAAAAACTTAAAATATGTTAAGAATAACACTTTTAGTGTCCTTAAAAGCACACATACATGATGACCCCATCACAAACAATATAGTACATTTGGCACTGGTAAGCATAAATACTAAAGAAATGGTGAATAAACACACAAGAATTAAAAACAGAGCTGAAGAAATTAAATCTTAGAAAATACTATAGAGGCTCTTATACACCCTGCAATTGGAGTACAAAAAACATGGATCCACACACTATTACTTTGTGGAACTTTACACAAACATGTGAAACATGATAAGAGTAACACTTTCAATTTACTTAAAAGCACACATACATGATGACCCCATCACAAAGAATATAGTACATTTAGGCACTTGAAAGCATAAATACACATGCAATGGTGAATAAAAACACATAAATTGAAAACATAAGAGAATATATTAAAGATTGGAAAATACTATGGAGGCTCCTATGCATCCTATTATACCATGTTGAACAAATCTCTTCCTCTAAATTTGTAGTACATATGGCGCTACATATAAAAAATTGTCTTTATGTATAAAAATAACTTATTAACAAAGATAAAATATTGGGGGATATTAACCTTATGTAGAGTGGTAGCATATTTCATGTACTTATTTTTATATTTGTCATCACAAAAGGGCAAGTGGACATTGACTCAAGCTCTATCTATAGAGGATCCTAGTGCATATGTCCTTGAGTATAACAGCTTGTTTTTATGTATAAAAATAAATTATTAACAAAGAAAAAAATCCTAGGTGAGCTTAAACTTATTTATAGTGGACCTCTACAGAGGAGAAACAAGTCACCATAAATAGTAGGTATAGGTAAAATTGAAGACAACTATCCTTTTAAATGATATAGTATAATCTTTCCTTCTTTTCTTTGCATTTTCATTTAAAAAATTTATGCAAACAAGACTTATGAACACACTGTGAATGTTCTTATCTTAAGTGTTTTCCTTTTTTCCCATACCTATTCTTGATTTCTATGTTTTTGATTTTGTCTGTGTTAATAAGTTATGGATTCAATTTTTTTCACATTTATAAAAAACTATGGGATTTCTTTCCTTTTCAGCATATTCAATGACCACTTGTCCTTCTGTTATAAAAAATATGAATGAATATATCTTGAATAAAAAAGGGATTCATTTTTATTCAAGGTCATATGCACCATTATATTTTATGCAGGATCATATGCACTACCATTTTAATAAAGTAAAAATGAGCTTTGTTTTATTTTATCCCTTAAAATGACCATCTGTTAAAGGATATTCCATTTTTGAACAATAAAACTTTGTTTATTTCAAAAATGAGGACTGAGTATGTGTTTTATATGGGAATAACAACTTTTAAACTACATCTAAACTCAATATATAGTCTAGATATAAACAGAGTTCCTAAACACAGTTCACAATCATGCAGACTACTATGTGTTAAGACATAGTCTATATAAAAGTAAGGGTAACCTTGAACAAGGGAATATGGAACCCTCAAACAAAATGAAACATTCACTAGAGAATGGTGAAAATGATAAAACCTTCCAAAATTTACCTTGATGTTTGACTAAACACTGACTCCTCCACTCTTGTTCTGACTGTCTCCGCTTGAACTATCTCCCTCCACCTTGGATCTAACAATGAGAAAATGAAGAAGAAAATATGTTTAGGCTTGGCATTACCTGATTAACAGTAAGCTAAGAAACCATGATCATCTATATGTTAGGGCATTATAATCTAGCATTACCATTGCCCTCATGGTTCACCTACCTGATTTGTTCAGTCTTTGCCACGTGACAATTGATGGTGAAGTTAATGGTAAAGTTGGTGGTGACCAATCCAATCTAATCCCTTTTACATTTTTCTTAGGCCAACCCTTAAAATATAAGGTATCTTATCATCCAATGCCCTCTTTGTGATGTGCAGAACACACATGATGTCATAGGAGATAAACATGTGTAAGGATCAATGATTGATTGGATGAAACTAGCAGAAGGAAGTGTGCCTATAGGCATCCTAATACACACCTACACTTCTCATTCAATAAATCCTAGTGACCTAGTTAAATCATAGATGTGCATAATATCTTATCCTTAAAATATTATATTTTTATTTATAATAAAAATTTAAATAAAATTGATCTGTTCTTAAATTTATATTTAATATAATATTTTTTTGACAAAAAGTTCTGATTAATATAATAAAATTTTAGTCTCTTATTTTTTTCTCAGATTTAAACTTTCTCTCAAAAATTTAAAAGTGTCTTATTTAAAAACATATATTTTACAAATATTTATATTCATATCTTTCTTTTTTCATGGACCACAATTTCTTATGTTTAAAAGAATATTCTAAAATTAGTTATTTCCACATCTTATATTTTTTACGAAGCTATTCATTTATTAAAAATAATAATAATAATAACATTGTTCTTTATAAAACCCCTGCAAAATCAACTTTTATTCATTTCAAATTTCAAATTTAAAAAATATTCTAATAATAATAATAATAAAACATTTATACAACTCTAAAAACATCCTCTAATCAGATGTAAATTTAATAATGCAATATATACCATCAATTAACTCTCTTACACAATTCTTCATAATCAACTTTTATTCATTTCAAATTTACAATTTAAAAAATATTTTAATAATAATAAACCAAAAATAATAAATTGTAGAACCCTGCAAACATCCTCTAATCAGATGTAAATTTAATAAGGGCTCAAAAAATAATTTCAAAATTACAAAGCCGATTCAAATCATGACAACACTTGTAAAAAAAAACAATTAAATAAATAAGAAAAAAACAAATTATCATGACACCACTTGTAAACAATAATGATTAAAAAAATAAGAAAAAAAATCATTTATGAAGTATATTTAATTGATTAATTAATTACATATTATTATTTTTATATATATCTTAAAATTAATATAATAATTATAGTTTTAAATATATTATTTCATTCTTCAATTAATTATACTTTAATTTCAACATAATTTTATGGTCTTTGAGCCTCCATTTATGTAAATACAAATTAATGTTATTTTAACTTTTTTTTTGTAAAAATTTAATAAGATAATAATTAATCAGCTAATAAAAGTATACTAATATCTATCATATAAATAAAAGGATATATATTAAATCTTTGTATTGAAATTTAGTTATAAATAAGTTTGTATATAAATTTATAATTTAAATTTAATATTACAAATTTAAGGATTAGTATGTGTCTTTGTATTGAAATTTATTTATAAATAAATTTGTAATTTAAATTTAATACAATAAATTTGTATAAATAAAAATGTGGTACAATATCATTGTGAAAATGTTCATGTCATTATTTTTTCTATTGAAATGTAAAAACTTATGTAATTACATATAATTTTTAGACATGCATTTAATAGAATACGTGTCACTTTTATGGCTTCATGGTAATTTTCCTATCTATATCATATAGTTAAATTATCAATTTTGATAATATTTATTAATAATATTTAATTAAAATTATTGTGAAATATACTACCATTAAAAATTTATAGGTTCTCATTGATATTTAATACATTTTATTTTATATGAATTAAATGCTAAATTAAAAATATATTTTCTTAAAAATTTTAAGGAATTTTTAAAATTATATAATCATTAATAGAGGAAAATAACATTAAAAATAATAGTGTTACATGTTTTTCATCGCTCTTGGTGCTAGCATTTGGATTACGAGGGTATTCCATTTTATCTTCAGAGGTGCTTTAATATGAGACATTTAGCTTTCGAATGCCCCTACTTGAAGGTTCCTCGGGCTTCATCTTGGTAGAAGGATGCACTTCAAAAAAACCTTACAGTAGGTGTTGGTGTCAATGATTCGTATTCAGATGCTTCTGATTCTTCTTTTAATGATGGGAAGGATCCCCTTCTCCCACTGCATGACCCTTCTCCTATAGGGTCCTCCCATACTCTTGTCGATGATTCTAAGACTATTGTTGGGACTTTAACTACTATTGTAGCTACTGGGACTGCTATATGGACTTCCCCTATTGTAGCTGAAATTGTAATAGGTTCCTCCCCTACTACCTCCCATGATATTATTGTTGCTAATGTTGTGTCTAAAATAAAGACTATGACTGTTAGTGCACTATTTCTTGCTGTGATAGATGATGTTGTGTCCTCTCCTCAAGCTCCACCCCTTAATGAGGAATTGGTTGTTGATGGAGATGATGTTGTTGTGGCATTTTCCTAGGTTCCATTCTCTTTCGAGGATTTGGTGAGTTTTTTCACATCCTTCATCTCCTAATTCTATGATTGGAAATAAGAATGAGCATTGGACTATTATCCAAATGGGGAAACAAGGTCTTCCTAAGCAATTTTTTTAGACCCACATTCGAGCCAAAGGTGTTCAACCTACCAAGTCTAATTTTGTTATTGTTTAGGTTTATCGACTATTTATGTGTTGTTTCTA
Organism: Torreya grandis; assembly: GCA_037957365.1. Classification (NCBI taxonomy): domain Eukaryota; kingdom Viridiplantae; phylum Streptophyta; class Pinopsida; order Cupressales; family Taxaceae; genus Torreya; species Torreya grandis. The sequence continues at coordinate 2,851,079 of JARHVA010001831.1, forward strand.
GCATGCTTGTGGACTTTTTGCCTTGGGAGCTACTTTGTATAAGGCTGATGACCATCTTTCCTATTGATCTAATCAAAAACATTAAAAATAATAGAGGACAATCTGTTAAAACATGCGTTTATTATATCGTTGCCTTGCTGGAGGTTTATTATCCACTATTTTCATTAAAAAAAAAACATTTTCTTGTATATTTATTTTTTCTATTGTTTATAAAATGATTACATCATTATGTATCGTTTTAAACACATAAATTAGTATTTCTAACTAAAATGTGAAGCTTTTAGTATTATTTATTACTATAAAAATAGATTGAAAGTACATTATGCAATTTTGTCTCACTTTGCATTTAAATTTTAAACACTATCAATTCTTTCTTGTTTGAAATAATTATTTATTTATATATATTTATTTATTATCTTTGATTTTTTCAAGAATAACATATATCAACATTAGAAAAATCATATGTGAATCTTTAAAAAAGATAATTAAAAAATAAAATAACATATAATAGTGTTGGGGGTTTTAATTTTTGTATTAGACAAATTTCAAATAAAACTTCGTTAAAATCAATTTTTTACTTCATGGTTGACCATAAGTTGAAATCTGTCTGACTCTAATATGCATGAAAATTTAAATAAATAAATAAATATAGGGCAAACATAAAAGGAAAAATATTATATAGTGATTACATTAGTTTTGAAGTTAGATTATGTTCATTAAAATGATGATGTAAATTATAGTTTTATATACGACTAAATCACTTAACTAAGTCGCCCACATCTTAATAATTTAAAATAATGATTTTTAAAATTTAAAATTTAAAATATTATTTATAATTTTGAATATATTAGAAATTTTATAAATAGTTTAGATAGAAGAAACTATTTTCATAGACTAATTTAATTTCACTCTACTCCGTTAAATATTGCACATATTAAAGTTAAATACTTCCTAACATTTATATTATATAAAATAAGATAATTATTAATTTATTAAAAAATTTGATAAATAAATACAATAAAATAAGATGATATATATATTAAAAAAAATGCTCAAATTTATGAGTAATAAAGAAGTAATTTAAAAAAAAAAAAAAAAAAACCTGAATAAAGACTAGATAACCACTTTTAATGTTGAATATAGTATCAATAGATCTAATAATAAAAGAAGTGGCCTAAATATCAAAGAAATTTAACAAGAATTTGAAAATAACATATTATTCAATATTCTATTTAGAAAACTTTACTTGTATTAGTAGTTATGAAAATATTACGAATTAAATTTTCTATTTAATTACAAATTTGAATGTATATGGTGAAATTACATAATTTTAATATGATATTTTCATAAAATTCCATAAAGTGTGCTTCAAAACTCTAACAAATTAAGGATTCAAAAAGATAGAACTTCAACACATAAAAGGAATGTTAAAGCCAACAACCATAGATGAAGGAAAAAATAAACAATTTAAATATGATAAACATGTATTTTTTAAATTATATTTTTATAGAAAGAAATAAACAATTTAAATATGATAAGTTTGTGTTTTTAAATTTAGATTTTTATAATATTTAACTTTTTAAAAGTTGAATCATTCTTTAAAAGTTGAAGAGCACAAACTCATAAAGATTATTTTCTTGGGTACTCTTTAATGGTACATTAATGAATATGATTGCAGTAGTGAATGGTTTCAAATATAAGTATATAGTTTTATACTTGACACAATCACATAGAATTAATTTCATGTCAATATTAGAGTTTAGTTAGTATGTTTTAATTTAAGTAATTTTTTTTATATTTTTAGTGAGAGAAGTAAAATTATAGTCATGTTCATATACATGACAATGCAATTTATTGAAATTATAATTTGAAATAAGAAAATAAAACATTTACAAATTTAATTATCAAACATTGTTTTAGTTTAAAATAAATTATTTTTTTTATTAAATATTTTAAATGGAAAATATTTTAGTGAAAGTGATTGCAATAATCTCTATATTATTAACTATTGTACTAAAAATAAATAAGATTAAAAGGAAAAAATATATATATCCATTATTGATTTGTCTTTTTTTTTAGTTATCTATTATTTAATTTTTAAGACAAAATAAAAACAAATTTATAAGTTTAATTTCAAATATTATCATATTTGAATACCCAAAATGTTGTGCAAGTCATAACTACATACCCCTTGAAAAATACTTTAGTATTAGTAGTTTGATTTGATGCAAAGGGAACCATATTTTATATGTGAAAGAAATAATCCATGTAGTCAATTTGCAAATGTAAGATGGGAATAATAAATATGACGTAAAAAAACCAAGAAATATTTAGAATAACTCTAAAATTCAAGGTAAAAGGTGTAGGAAAGATATAATATAAGTCTCACATGAGTCACATTAGCAAAAACAATTTAATGGGTGCAATCCAAGAAGCATTAAACATGTACAAAAGATCTAAACTCAAGAAAATAAAAAAAAGTTAATTTTATGTAAAATATTTGATTCGACAAAGAATGTAAATCAACAAAAAAGAATTTCAAGGAAATAAGGAAGAAAATAGATATAGAAACATACATGTAATTGGTGAAAACACAAAAGGAAGAATACATAAAAACAAGTTAATAGTTGATCTGGATTGAGAAATGTGACCCTAAACATTTTTGGAAAGATAAAAAATAAGTTAAAATAAAACAAAGAAAAATGTTACACAAGTGAAATGTCTAGAGTACATGAGACTATTATATGAATGTAAATAAGAAAAGGATAATCCCCCAACAATAACCATATAAGGGAAGTTGCTTACCACAAAGGAGGTTAAAAAGGGAATCATCAAGTTGAAGAGTGAAAAGGTGAAAGATATAAAAGGTCTACATGTTTAACATTTAAAATAAGGGATAACTATCTTGACACCCCACATAAGAGACACGTTCAACATCAATTGAGAATATTTCCCCACAGAATGGAATACTAGCCTATTCATACCTCTCTTAATAAATAAAGAGACCAATAACCCATCTAACTAAAAAATTATTAATGTCAATTCCTTTCATGGAAATCTTTTTTAGAAACATGATTGAATACAAAATAAGTGAATGGGATGAAAAACAAGGAAAGAGAGTAAAAGGGCAAACATATTTTCAGAAATCATTCATCTATATATCATTGTATCACTCTCAGGTATTTAATTTAAAAAGTATGGGATGATAAATATGAATAAGTATTATATTTATTCATTGATTTTAGGAAATATTTTGACATGGTTTGTAGAGATAAGTTATGGGGACATATGGAGAAACTTGGAGTTTACAAAGAGTATAGGGTAATAATTCATCCCCTATATGAATAGGTTAGAGCTAAGATCAACTTACATACATATTTGTCATAAAGTTATAGTAGTGACATAGGGTTTTAAAATGATGTCCTTTGACTCCATCTCTATTTGTTCTCTATATTGATGTCAAATTTGAATAATGGATAGATAGACTGGGGGTAGTGGAGTCCACATAGCTGGTTATGTGATCTAAGACTACTTCTATATGAAGATGAACTTATTTTGACCTTAACTACATCCCAAAGCTTAAGAGATCATTTGAAATCCTTAAAAATATTTTACAAATAAGATAGGATGCAAGTCAACATTATAGAAACTAATATTCTATTCTTCTCATGTTGAAAAGAAAAGAGGCATGCATGCTTCATGTTTCAGGGTATCCCACTCGAGATAGTCTCAGAATACAAGTATTTAGGGCTTGATTGTTCCAACAAGATTAGTTGGGACACATGCATAATGAAAAAAATATGAGGATTGATAGCATTGTACTCTCTTAAAAATATATGTAGATATGTTAATATGTCAAATTAGAAGACCACCAAGGTCTTATTTGGGCTACTAGTAGTTTTAGTGGTACTCTATGGATGTG
>JARHVA010001831.1:2860000-2892500 GCA_037957365.1 Torreya grandis
GCTTCCCCTTCACTTATCTTGACTAAATTATCTCTTTGGCCCTTTAAGGGCTATTAGGCCTAGAAGGCCTAATTCATGCTCCCAAGATGTATTTTGGCCTTAAGGCCTTCATGTTGGTTATAAACTTTATATCCATGCTTATCATATCTAATGCAACTTAAATAAACCATTATTAGGGTTCTAGACACTTATTTCCTTTGATTTTCTCTCTCTGGCTTGATTCCGATGCCTAATACTTGTATCCCTCCAAACCTATAAACCTCCTTGTCTGGAAAAAGTTATGAAACTTATAAGAAAATTGAAAACTATTTTGGATACCCTTTGTGCTCCTCCTACTTAGAAAAAAATTAATTAAAAAAAATCAATGGAAGTGTACTTTATCTTCTACGGTCTTCATCAATTATGTCTCCTTGGGACTCTTTAGGCCTATGGGTACTCTTGGAGATAAGAAACTGTACTGTATAATTTTACCTACTCACAAAAACTCTAAAAACTTACATAGGGTCACCAATAGGATCTAATGACCAATTTTAAATTCAATGTTCTTTAGGACACACTCTCTCTCTCTCCCAAAATCTAAATTCTCATAAGGCCTCATTACACCTCTTTGCATGGCTCTTAAACACCATTTCTTATTTTCCAACCTTCCTTATTCATTCCAAAGATCCCATTCATATCCAATAATGTAAACACACTTATATCAACTAGTTTCATACCTTTATAAGCTTTCATTTGTATCTAAATTGACCCTATGGGACACTTGCATGCAAGAATAGGGTTCAAAATAGAGGTACAAACCTTACAACTCAATTTTATTCCTCCTCACAACTCCTATCACCCTAAAATATTTTCTAACACTGCTTTCATATGAAAACTTACTTCCATTTCACATTTCAATCCTTTTGACCATGTAAAGGAAAAGATATAATGTTTTCTCTCTCGTTTAAGTATGTAGGATTGAGCCCAAGCTGAAAGTGTATTTAATTACCTTAGCTTAGTTCCATAAACTTTGAAATATTCTTTAAATATCTAATATTTCTACCCTATCACTTTTTTTCCTTGTATTCAATCAAAGTGATTGATCATTAGTATTCACCATCAAACTCAACATTCTCCTTGTGACTATACCAATCATCTAAACAATGCTAGGACTAAGACACATTTTCCTTGAGTTTATTAACTCTTAACCCCACATATTAAAGGATCTATCTAATCCCTTTATCCAATGGATCTTAATACCAAATATAATTATTTGATGAGGTTAACATTCACTTTTCATGGATAATTACATGTTACATATAGGGTTGGTAGATCCAAACCCACAACACAAAGGTATAAATACTTTTAAATTATTAATTCACTAAAACTAATAGTTAATACCTCTATTATCACTCCCTAGTCCTTATCCATCAACCATATAATCTTGAGGAATCACCTCATTCTCCAAAATCTCCACTTTTAAGACAGTCACAGTTCATCTATAAGGGTTTTAAAGACTATGACTAGCCTATCTTCTCCATTTGGATCTTATCATATCCTTTGATAATGTATCACACAACCTAGGAATATATTAATAATAATTTCTTTTTTCCAAATCTGATTAGTTTCCTTACACCTGCAGGCAGGGATATAGGTCCTGTGTTAGGAATTTAACTAGGCCTTAGGCTGTGTATTGGGTGCTCTTTTTATGAGCTTAGATGTTCTAGTTCCTTTGAGACCATTTCCTCAATGTGATAAATATATATGGGTCTCCATTTTAATCAATTTTTATTTATTTTTGTATTTATAAATCACCTTTTCACGTACACTTCACCACTTGACCTCTCATATTGACTCTAATAGACCTCATATGCTTGACCAAGGCTTGAAAGTGATTTAAAGATCTAAAACCTTTGAATAATGTTATAAGAGCCTAAAATATGACTCATTACCTCATATGAATATCTATACCTCTTTGATTGACCTCACTTAATGACTTAAAGGTGCTTATTAATTGGCATAAAGACATGACGTAAGGAGAGACTTTGAATGACAATGCTACTATGTTACTCATAAAACTTAACATCTCAAAAAACCTTAAAATACAATAATAAAAATTATAATATACTAATCTATATAGCTAAAGAACATTTAAGGTATCATAAGACATAAGATGACTATCAACAAGGTTAGGAGACATGACAAGTCAAGTTTTAAACTATAGGGGTGATAATTTGACCTGTGAAGTTAAAGTTATTGTTTGAGAGCTCCCATTTTGGTTGTTATTTATTATAAATTGGAACTAATATATATATATATATATATATATATATATATATATATATATATATATATATATATATATATATATATATATATATATATATATATATATATATATATATATATATATATATATATATATATGTATATATATATTAGTTCCAATTTATAATAAATAACAACCAAAATGGGAGCTCTCAAACAATAACTTTAACTTCACAGGTCAAATTATCTATATATATATATATATATATATATATATGGTAAAATTATGTCTAAGACCACATTATTGGCCTCTCTTCATACATGATAAAAAACCCACCACCCATTTTGGCCTTAAGAATGACCTTCCCAATATAAGAAAAATGCAAAATTTTAGCATAACTTCACATGTGCATAGAATGAAAACCATAAGTTTTTTCATAAAATCATAAGATTCATCCTTTGGCACGTCCTAAAATGCAACTTTTTGGCAGTGAAGAGAAACTTCTTGAGCTCCAATAGGAATTTTTACCTCTATAACCCCCAGGTGAAAATATATCCATTGGATCATGTTTGTATAGGTTAATTAAATGTGTTTCCATGACCCTAATTTCCAATTCCACCTGAAAATACATTTTCACGACTGTTTAGTAGGACATAAACACTATCAACAAATGTTGTCAAGGTTGGAGTTGTTGTTTGATGACTCCATTTATAGTGCTTATTAACTAGAAATTAGAATTATGAAACATTAAAATGAGTGTATAATGTATAATAACTCATTATTGGCCTCTTGTCATGCTTGATCGACCAACCCACCACCTATTTTGGCTTAAAAAATAACCTTCCCAATACATGAAGGGCCATAACATGGGGTTTTTAAGCTCCAAATGACTTGAAATTTTTATTGAAGATCTGAATTTCCATTTAATAACTTTTTTAAGTCGTTTGATGTCCATGGTGTACTTGAGGAGAGATAAAACACAAAAAAACTCTAGCTCAAAAGTTCAATGTGGTAGTCTTTATATGCTTGACACATTCTCGATGTTTGATCTATTCATGCATATTGGTAAGGTTAATAAATAAAATGAAAAGGTGATTTGGCATTTTTTTATTCATTTTGATTCTGAAGACTCAGAGTTGATAATATTTCCTTTGGTTGAAGCTTGCTAAAATAGGTGTTTATACATTATAAGTCATGCAAAGACTATAGTTGAGAACAAATCATGCATTATCAAGCCTTAGTTTCAAAAGAAAAAATTTAAGGTATTTTCATATAGAGTTTTTGAATTAAATTTTATGTCTTAAAGTTTAAATTTTTTCAAGTTAAAAAATTATTCGTAAATAGCATGTTTGTTGTTTTGTGCAATGAAGAGAACTAGTTTTGAGCAAATATTGTAATCTAAGAAAATACGTACATGATAAACCTTAGGTGTCTAAAAATAAAATTTCTAAAATATAAAATTTGGCATTATAATGATGGTTTTAGGTGATATATTTCTAAATACATCTAAAATTTTCTTTCTAGACCTGTCATACATTGTCCTTGAGGCTTGACAACAAATGGAAACATGAATATTTCATAAATTACATGGTGAAACTTCATAAATTATTGGAATCATATGTGTTTGAGCATGATTAAGAGGATATAAGAGGTTTTAATGTGATCAATTTTGTTTTCACATGTGTGAGGTCTCAAGAAAACAAGGCCTAACTAAGACCAATCCTAAAATGTAGAAGCGTAAAATAAAGTGAAATAATGATTGAGTTGGTTCTTGAAAACTTGGGATTATACCTATGCATTTCATGGATCATTAAATGAATAATATTCATTTGTATTATGCTCTTGCACATAAATATCAAAATGGAATCAAGGAGACCACCATCCCCAAATATAGGTAGACTCATGAAGGCATTTGTCCACATAAAACACTTAAAATAGCCATGATGTTCCTTCTACATCTTAAAGACATATTTTAAGTAATTTTATCTTGATCTTCTCTTATCTTTCAATAATATGAAATTATTTACTAAAAATGACAACCGCATTAAGGTAGAAGATTATATAGCACCACCAACCTACAAAAAATTGTCAGTAAGTAATTAAAAATGAATTTTATATGTATACTACCTAAAACATCATAAAACATTGGTAAAATTGATTATATATAAATTTTACAAGTCAACATAGCTACATATATCAACTCATCAAACCACTATGATCTACTCTAACCTTGATAGTAACAAGAATAACTTCATGGTTTGACTCACAAACTTTCCCTAGATTTCCTATTTAATAGGCTCCTATGATATTTTCTCAATTGAATATTAATTGTAAGAACCAAATTTGAATATTGAAGTATCTTCATGTGTGTTTATAAGTCTTCAGACAAGCATATATCTGAATTATTTATTGGATATCATTGAAGCCAAGTTATAGTGACTACCATCGACCTATTAGGATACTCATTGTTTTCTCCATCTATGAATGTGGAAGTCAATTTTTATTTTCCTCTACACATTGACATAAGTATTAATCTATCCCCTCTTCATTAACCTCATCTAAAATAATTTCAAAAACATGCCTTGTATCACCAAAAAAAAAAAAAATTAATGACAATATATGAAGATAAATAATGGGATTAAATAGTATATAATGAATAGTATTCTAGTTGGCTACACTAGATCAGATACATGGTCAAAGTCATGTGATGATGCCATATTTTCAAATTTCAATGTTTGTGGAATGTGATGTGTGTTTATTGGAATTAAAGTTATGGAACTCTAGTCATCCACCCACTCTTGTGACTCACACTCATTCCAAATAAATTCCATGCATGTAGAACAAAAACATGCCAAGTGTATCATACGAATAGTCCAAGAGCTTGCATTTGAGCTATGAAATGAGATCAAATCACTTGAACCTATTATAGTCATATAATCCTCATACATTCCCAATTTTTCTTCCTCTATTAACAAAAAAAGTCTATAAAAAGTATATTTTGGTTCAACACCATGACACATGTTCTCATTACACTATTCAACCATGCTTTTTGCATCAATCAAATTTGAACCTTTATCAAAATTTAACTCCTAACTTACAACAACTCATTTTACACATGTTACTACACCATCATGCTCCCCTTTTCCATAGCCAACTTCAGTGAAAATATAAATATGTTATACACTAGTGGTAATATTCATCTTGATAAACTAATAAAACATCCATGCATTATTAAATTATGCTATGAAATTGTATGAAAAAATGTAATGCTGATTGAAATGAATGTTCCCCTAAGTCAACTATCCATATAACTTCTCAAAACAACTATGCATCTACTTTGTATAATGTTATGTTCATCACTAATATAGAAATGGTACTCCCTTAATATTTTTTTAATCTTTTTTGGTACTATTAGGTGCATGCATGAATTTTATATGCAAAAATATGGTAACTTATAATGAGTTGTAATATTATGATTAAACTTTAATTTTTGGTTTCGATGTTTAAGTTTTAGTAAATTTTACTATTGAAATAATCAGATTGAGTGGGAATGTGTCTGTGCTTATCTTGAATTACTCATCCAACCAACTAGATTTGTGTGTGTGCCTTGCATACTCATAAATAATTTTCTCCCTAAATTTTACCATAACTTCTGTAATTGGTCAAACCAACTAATTCCTATCTATTTACACTTGTTTCATATTCATGGATAATTTTTTTTAATTTTGGTAATCCATCATAAATGTTTTGATTTCTATCCAAATATGCTTTGTTATAAAATAACTACCGATATGGTCTTTTAGATAACATGGTTTGAATAAATTCCTTGGCTTATTTTGGTATAACTTCTAAGCCAAACTCACATAGAATATTTTTAGTATGTAAATTACAATGAATATGGTGAAAAACATCATAGTGCATTGAAAACTCAACATGTTGCCTACAACAATAATTTTTGTGTGTGTGATTTATGTTTACATAAAAAAATTTAGCCACATAAAAATATATTTGACTAATATAAATTTGTGGATATGTTTCTAAAAACATGGAGCATAATTGTGTTTGAGTCATATCCAATAAAAGTTTTGGATGTGGTTCATGGTTATGAGAGCCAACTCTTATTTTAACTACATCTCTTACATTGGGTGAAACTCTAATATTGTCCTTCCAAAGTTGGGAAAGTAATTCCTTTAGAGTATCAGATATAGCCTTGTCCTTTCATGGAAATCAACCAAAGAATGACCAGAGCTCATTATTATTGGTTTTATTAATCTTTTTCATCTTAAAATGTCTTTTATTAATATCAAGTGTTCCGATTATTTTTTAAATTGATAATTTTCCCCTATTTATCTACTTATTTCCTCACTATATTCTTTCATGTAATTTTCTTCATTGCTAATTTCATCATTATTTATTTCCATGATTTTTTTTCATTACTAGGGGGTATGGCATCATGCATCCAGTTGTCATCAACAAAATAAAAAACACTATAATTTTAATGTGAGATTCCAACATTATCTAATTCATTATTGTCAATTTCATCATTATGAAATTCAATATTATCAACTCCATTATTATTGAATTGATTATTTTCAATTTCATTAGTATTCAATCCATTATTATCGATTACATCATTATCTATTACATCTAGATAATTAGAGATAATTTATGTAGCTTGTTTTAAACAAAGTGATTGCATTCATACTTTGTTTTTATTTCTAACCTCTTATATGTGTTCAAGTATTTTGTTCTTCAACTTCTTCCTCTTTCTCTAATTTGATTTGTCACCCATTAGGTAATTGATAACCTTTCAATGGTGGGGTCCAAAAAATCATTGTATAACTCTTTTTCTTAACTTACAAGTAATGTATAAGTGCGTAGAGAATGTTTGTCAATATGAATTTCTCAAATAGGGTAAAAATTAGTTAAAAGTATCTTTTCATCTATATATACATAGCACATATGCAATATAGTATAATGCATACATGTTATAGCATAGTGTGTATGTGTTATATAATGCATACATGTAGTATAATGTGTATGCATTATATAATACCATGTATGCATAATTTAATGTGTATGCATTATTTAATGCATGTAAATTTGAATTCAAATTCTGAGTCTTTTAACTCAAAAATGGCATGTATTCCCATTCCAAAGGCTTGGACCTATTAATTTATAACTAAGCCTAAGAGCTCAAATAGAAATAAATTAATTTCAACTTCCATCACCAAATACACTATGAATTTCAATGAGTGAGTTAATAAAATTATTACCATGATGATTATCACTATCTCCTCTTTCCAAATATATATTTTTATAATTTTTGGACTATTTTAAGGTTACAAACTATGTTTATTTTTAACTATACCTTTCTTAGGCTATTGCATGCCATATATATACATGCCTATAAATGTTAATATAATATTTTTTTCATCCAAATGCAAAATAATTTATATGGTCACAAACTAGGCATAATTATATACATTTAAAAAAAAATCCATTTTCTCTTTTTTGAGGTAATTAGGGGGGCATACGACTAGATATCCATTTTCAGGATCTATTTACTTACAAAATTAATAATAATAAAATATTCATTGATAAAATATAAAAAATAATAGATCATAAACTATAATATATTATCTAAATAATAACCAAAGGGTTTCAAAAAATATTAAATGATGATAAAAAAATGGTGGCTCACACAACTATCTATCCACTTTATTTTCATGAAGCAATAGGTGATCGTATTCAAATTTAGATGTTTGACATAGTTATACTTGATCATTTTTGAAAAAAAATAGTGTTTCAAAAACTAGACTTGAGTTGATATAATTAATTTTCATAAAGCATATTCAAATTTTAAGTGCATCTATTTCAAATTATCTACACAATTTTAATTTTGAGTGTATTTCCTTTTTGTCCCCTTAAATGTGCACACTTACTTCTAAAGTGTCAATTACATATGATAAAATCCTAGTAAAAATAGGTATTTACCAATATAATTTGTAATTATGATACATATACTAAGACACATATATAAAATAGAGGGTATGAATGAGGATAGGTGGCCAAAGGTAGTAATATAAGAAGAGTTGAATAAGTGAAAGAGGGCATGGATAAAACAAAACAAAATATATATGGATAGGTGGGATATTAACATACATTAGTGACGAATGACTAATTGAAAGATAAATAGATATGTGTGGGGATATCTTAATATAAACATGTAAACAAAAAATATAGGGAGGAACTATAAATACTACATGACCAAGTTCAACCCTGCTTATGAATATGACAAAAAAACCTACATAGGGGAAAACATTAAGTGGAGAATGAAGATGCTCATAGCCCAATTTATAACCATGTCTCATCAAATATAATGTGATATGGGTAGGAGGAAGATCCTAAGATAAAATTGGAAGAGAGAATATGTGTTATGTGCACACCAGGTATGGTTGAGACAAAATGGTATTATCTCATGGAGTCCTTCACACCTGACTACATCTAAGCTAAATATTTGGACAGGGTGTAGGGAGTATATATGTTCACTATTTTTGAATTTCAGAACATTGATAGAAATGGGAAATTTCTTATCAATATCCATAGTAGGAGAATGAACCTTCAAAGATAAAACAATGATAAGCTTTTGAACTAGGGCCCAACAATTCAAATAAAATTTATCACTCATTTAGTTATATTTTTTGGTTTGGGGTCCAATAAACTATTTTTGGTCTCATAGACATTATTCAAATATCTATATATATATCTATCTTTGTTTCCTGATCATAAAATGCCATTTTGTTTATTGGATGGTGTGTAACTGACTATATACATGCACATCATGTAGTGGGAGATAAATATATATAGGGATCAAAAATTGATCAAATGAAACATTTAAAATTATAGTGGAAATGGAAGAAAGTGTGGCATAAACATGCCAATAATTTCATACACCTACACCTCTCCTTAATTAAATCCTAATGACCTAGTTAGATCATATATGTGAAAAAAATCATTTCTAGTTACACTACATAGAATAAAATATATAAAATAAAACATGACTTCTTTTTTTCTAAATTCTTTTAAAAAAACATGTAACTTTCAAATTTATATAAATTAATAGGTAATTATTACTTTAAACACCTTATTTACTCCTCTAACAATAACAAGATCAATTTCACATCATCTTTCTTAGTTAGCTTTGTGAGGTTCATAGATTAGTCATGGGCTTAAAATAGGAAGTTTTATTTGTGGTAGTGACCTACACATTGAGCCAAGATGAGATGAGTGTATCATTAGATTCTTGAAACCTTTCTCCTTGTAAGCTTGTCTTGCTAGATCCAAATATTGTAGTTATCTATTTTAGCCATGATTTTGATATGTCATGTCTTTCCACATTCGTATCTTAACCTTGGTCTATGAGAGATTTCCTTGGTAATGATATTTTATGATGTCAATGTCTTATCTTGATTTTTTGGCTTATGTTATTTAATATCCCATCAGTACTTTTTTTTTATACATCTTGTGTAGCCTAAAATCGCATCATTTCTCCTTCTAAATTATTCCTACCTATTTATTTTTATTAACTAATTCCTTATGGGCCTAGTTCTCTTGTAACTCCTCCTCTTCCTTCTTTTTATTTTCCTTTTCAGCCTGATCATTGTTTATTTACTCTTTAGAAAAAATCTTTTCAATTTTTTCCTTTTTAGCATATTCTTCCACAACTTTATCTTGTACAATATTCTTGTTTTTTTCTCTCCATTTATGAGTTTTTTCTTATTTATTTTCCTACTCCTTTATATCTTTATCTTTCAATAATTTATCATAAGCTTATTTAGATTGGCCTTCATTCTCTTGCTTCTCTTTCTCCTTAGCAACTTATTCTTCCACCTCCTCATATTAAGTTTGTGACTATGCAACAATATGAAAGGGTGTTCTTTCCCTATGCCTTTGTGTTTGGATTGGTATATATGGATTGAGTAAGTATTTTTTTATTTTAATCTCTCTCAATAATTCCCATGAAGTGTTTTATTTGTGCCTTGTCACATAGTTAACATGTCTTCTATTATGATTATCTTACTGAATTATTTGGTGTGCTTTATGACTATGTCATTCACAATGGATTTATAAATTTCATAGATTTTTATGATGCATACCATGCATCCAATGGAGTAAAGTATTATATGCATACATTAAATTTATATATATCCTTGTTTACACTAATTTTTAAAAATCTTTGTGACCAAGTTCATATTCATACACATTAGATATAGATAGAGACCAAAGATAGTACTTGAAGGAATTAGAATGTGGTATAAACTAATAGACTTAATCTAAGCATACATGCCCTAAAAACATTGAAAGAAAACATGTCATGTGATGTCTAAATAGTCCATATTCTCACACCTAACATTATAGTCAGGGAAATGATAGAAGTGATTATGTGTCACTATCAAACCTATCTAAGCTAGAATGATTATAAAATAAATGATGGAATATATTAATAAAAATTGTCTTCTAACAAGAAGATGAGTAGTAATTATAAACATTGAATTAGTTGACCTTGAGCTAGATAATGCATTAATTGATTATGGGTGGTTGTTGAGCTACCTGAGGACATACAGGGTTGTTTTAAATCCTATAAAAGGTAAGCACATGAGGAGGAGAATGAAGATAAGAAAAACAAGTAAAGAAACAATACCAAAATGATTACAAAGTTATATATATGTTGATTAAGTGAGGAAAGGGATAACATGGTTCGATTTTAATACTGCTAAGTAACTTGAAGAACCTTCTAAATTATGTAATTATGTTATTTTAAGTTTTGAAAAAATATATATTTATTATGATTTTTATATCTATTCATGACTATGGAGTAATATTATTTTTCTTATACTAATATAGTCATTACATTTATAATGTTTCACTTAATTATGTAATGAATACTTAAGTAGAATAGTATTTATATGCTTTTGTTCATGTATGTAAGTATAATTATGTCTATATGTTTCCAAAGTAGTATAAAGTATTCCCCAAGTACTCTCTTGTGTACAAAGTGTATGATTATGATTTTGAGATATGAATCAAAACTATTATAAATAAAAGTTTAACCCAAAATAAAAATAACATCAAAAGAGAAAAATATAGGAATAATCAACAATTTAAGAATAAAAGTTTACCATCACCTTGCTTCTAGTATCTTCCCTTCAAGGTTTTCTAATATATTCTCAATGACATTTAACTTGAATGTGGATTTATTGATAATGGCTTCAAGATGGATTTAATGGCTTATTTGGATGCTTGACTGGATTGCAAGAGAGTGTGAGTGATTTAGATGACTTGTATGTGGATTCAAGGAAGACTCATTTAATTTATAGTTAGATTATCCATGCTCCAATCATGGATATTTATGGGTCGATGAAGGGAGTTTTAATGGAATTTTTTAGTTATTTTAGAATCCTCTTGTTTATAAAGTTCTATAATTGTAGGGAGAGTTATATATATATATATATATATATATATATAGACACTTATATATTATATTAAGGGATAATAGGAATTTAATGGGGTTTAAGGATTATAGGGATGTAGGAATGGCTAGGGTGGTAGTTGGAATAATGTGAATGTTTAATTGGAAACTGGGCTAGTGGGTAGCTAATGAGGTAATATTAGTAGTTAAGTGGGATATAAAAGGGATAATCTTATAGAATTTTATAAACTAGATGATTTAATTCTCTATCTCATACATGTTCCTTTGCATATCCACCTAAATTTGATTGCCTAATTATTTTATTAATCTCATTAATTTATCTTATAACCATTATCTTAGTCAATTTATCTTATAACCATTATCTTAGTCATGGGGGTGTAGAAGGGATAATATGATATAGTAAATGTTTGATAATAAATGGGATTTCTATTAATTGACTAAGATAATAGTTATATGATAAATTAATGAGATTAATAAAATAATTAGGCAATCAAATTTCAGTGGATATGCAAAGGAACATGTATGAGATAGAGAATGAAATCACTATTGCCAACTAATCTTGACCCTTCCTAGTTCTCTCTTTGTACCTTATGTGACTACACAGGGAAACTTATGTGATATATTAGTGCATAAATACTAAGTGTTAGGATGTGTGTGGGACTAGAGCATGAGTGACCAATAGACTACCAATATTTTGGTTTTGTTGCTAAGACTTGGTCAATTTTTTTAATGTAATGGTAAAAAGGGATGATGTTTTGGATTTCATTAGAGCATATTAAGCATTTGTTGGAGTAGTTGGAGTAAATATTTTCAGATAATTACACCAGTTGTGGTGGTCAAAAGCCAAGATAATGGGTGGAAGACAATCTACATAATGCCCACTATAAAATATTCTTATATGAGTTACCAATACATATGCATGCATGTATTTTAGTGTATGTTATAAACAAGAAGATAAACTATGGATGTAAGTACCCTTGGATTGAATGACACATATAGTATGTAAAAAACATGGACATAATGTCAAATAGAGATATGATGTTTGATGGCATGGAACTTTGAATAGTTATATGTCATATTTTATTTTATCCACATATTATTGTCAAGAGGAGGCCAAATATTAGTTGTTTCATAATCATACAGGCTCTTATTTGAAGTTGTTATCATAAGATATTTAGAAGTTAATTATGGATTGTGAAATAGAGAACTTACCAGTGGTTGGATGAGATCTTACACATGTGATTAGTGAAAAAGTTATAAGGTCAGAAAGGCATGGTGTCTATAATTTAGAAAGGAAGGAATCATTCAAATTAAATTAACTAGGTGAGTGTGATATCCAAAGGTGCACATATTATTTTTATTAGAAGAAGGTGATGGTAGTAAAGGACTCAAAGCAAAGGATTTAGACTCAAGAGATGTCATGACAACCCATATAGGAATGGTATGAGGAAAAATATTTCATAGAAGATGTGTGATTTGATGCTAAATAAGTGTGCACTAGTGAGTAAAATAAATTATGGAAAGATAATTTAGAGTACCCCAAGAAGAAGACAAATGAGAAGAGAATACCATGGAGATTCCTAATTCCCCTCTACATAAAGTGTATGCTGATGTGTTTTACCCATAACCAGAATAAATAGACCAAGATTATGTCCATCTCTTAGACATAATATATTTTATATCACAAGAAAGTAAAAATTTTATGATTAAACATATCATTTTTAACAACCAATTAGATTAGTGGTTGTACAACCAACCCAAATTTCAGGTCTGATGATTTTTTGTATAACACTTGGAGGAGGGGTTCTAGACCCTCAAACAATTATCATGACACAAGGTATATAAATTAAATATGGAGGATTGGTGATAGATACTAGTCCATTCATTTGAAAAGAGTGGATATAGTAAAACCTATTATGTAACCAATAGGAGGAACATGAATTACCTCTTAAGGAAGCCAAAGTTTGGGTATACCTTTACTAGATGGATAGATACATAAAATGCCTAAAGTACCAATTATCTTCATAATTGATCCCCAAGTTTTTTATGATGTGTACTTAAGCTTGATTGATTATCATGGAGTGGATAATGTATTCGAACATGTTCAAAAGTGTGAACTCATAATGAACATAGGTAGTTATATTGTTATAACATAACACACATCATATTAAAATGAATGTTGTATTGATGATTATGAGATTTTGAAGGAATAATTATTTAAGGAATTTTAAATTCTAGAGTTTTAGCAGTAGAGTATTGATATATTGAATGAGATCAAGTAGGGCATGGCATAGAGTGTTTGAACCTATGAGGTTCAAGACTCTAGTTTCCAAACTCTCCATTTATATTCATCTAATGTAGCACATACAATAGTTTGCTGAAGGGTTTATTTCAACCTTATGGCACATATCATCAATGAAAACATTCATAAAACCTTAAGAAGTTCTTGAAGCAACATTATGATTTAAATTCATTAAAGGTGAAAATACTATATTTAACCTATTCATGGAGGTAAAAATCACCTCACTAGATTCCTAGCTTCAAAAGCTAATAATTAATAGTTTTAATGACACTATGAGTGTGTTAGGGTACACATATTGTAAGGTCAAGGGGCAAAACAACAAAAATTACCCAAGATGAACTGTGAGGGCCATGTCTCTCTTACAAAATCTTCCAGGAGGGTCAAGATCTACTAAATTATCCACTTATTTATCATGAAAGAAAATAAAATGTCTCCATTTACTATGATATTTTTAATGCTTCCACCCACAACACTAAGGGATATAAGGTGATCGATGAGGTTCATGACCTGGAGACTGAGGTACATGATAGACTATAGTTGGCCCATCTTGTTAAAATTATGGTGGGTATAAACAATAATGAGGATACATGGTTTGTGGAGGACTTGAAGGTCAAATGTTTCCTCATTTCACTTTCTATAATTATGTATTATTAGACCACTACCAACTTGACCCCATGTATCCCACTTGTGGGTATTTTCAAGGTGACCATAAGATCGAAGAGTGCCTAGACTTGTGTACCAAACTCATGCAAAAGGATAGTCCTGAGAAGTGTGTAAATATGACCACACTCAAAATTAACTCATAAAAATGGGTTTTAAAAGGAAAATATAACATGAGTTTTGTCCCCAAGGTATATATAAAAAATCATAGTGGTATAACTACATAACTAGAAAAAACTCCCATTGAGAAGACTAGAACTGGGTATGAATGAATAATACCTAAATATAAGGTGGCATGCCCAAATCCATTTATTCCACTCTATCTATATGGATCATTCCAAAATAATTAATCCATGAATATCATATAAAATTTATAAGGTGAGATTCAACTTTCTTGAGCTCTAGAGAAAAGAATAAGGAAATAACACTAACTCAAATAATGTGATCATGGAAGTGATATTAGAAACATACTAGCTCTCATTTTCTCTGAAGGAATGATCCCAATGATAAAAATTATTTTGGGTAACCATTCAAGAACAAAACACACTGAAGTATATACATTGGACCTAGCATTGAGGTGCAATGTAAGGATAGCCCATAATATAGGCCATGACTAAGAACTATTAGTCGATGTAGACTTTAATGGATGTTTGATTTATGGAATTATAGTAGACATAGGTGTTGAATTTAATATCCTCATAACGGATACTTGGATAAAGATGGGTAGCCTTATGTTAGATCCTCACAACACATTTTATTCATGGAAAACAAAACCTGAACTCAACCTATGGGAATTAAGCATAATGATGGAATTGAGATAATAAGCTCAAATTTTTAGTAGACTTCAAGGTGATCAAGGTCATTGAGATAGATAGCTACCTAGATTCACTCAGTATGCCTTAGTGTTATGCTAACAATGCATAAATCCATTTCAAGAAATGTTATATGATATTTGAGAATGGTAAAGAGTGGTTGGTGATTCTATTTTTATATGATCAAGGCCCCATATTTTGATAGTTTTGATTTTGAAGATAAAATAAACAAGATCTACAACATCACAATGTAAATATTGGAGAACTTAAAACTAGTGGGAATGGTATTCTAAGCTAAGATGAGGCACAATTAATTTCTAACACCACCAACATTACTTGTGATCATTGGGTATAGGAATAACACAAGGTCACATAAATAAAGTGAGGCATGGTGCAATCAAGGCCTTAGTTCCATTGTGCATGAAAATCCTTACATGATAGCATCAAGCCCTTTCAAATTAGTAATAAAATTTGAATGCAACAAGCCACATCGAACATAAATAGAGTGTTCCATACAAACAAGTGTTGAATTTCTATGTTGATTCACTATGATGGTTCTATAGGCACTACCCAATTTGTATATGACCTGAGATTACATGTCCCAAAGGAGAATAATGGCATGTATTACTTAGTGTACACCTTGAAGAACACTATTATGCATCATTGTGATATACACAAGAAAATTATTCTAACCTAGACCAAGGTAAATAAATGCCATATGATCTAGATTTGATATTATCAATAACTCTAAAGTGTTGCCCACATATAATAGTGACTCTAAGGTGTGGGATCATATTCATAAAATGAAGATAACTGGACAAGGTTCACACCTTATTTCTTGGTATAGATATGGGTTCATGCTTTATATAGGATTTTTAAGGCTTAAACCTACACATGGTATGTTTTTCAAGAGATGCATTAGGAGACTAGAGATTGGAAATATTTGAAGGATAAATTCACCCATACTTTGTCCTTTTTCTCAACCAATATAGAGATATTAGAATCCTTGCAATGACATCACTTGGTCACACTATAAGATGAAGCTATACTAGAATAAAAGGCGAGGTAGATGTGTAGTGAGAAGGGACTCACCCTACCTAAGTTATTTGATGATTTTGAGGTCAATAATGATTACAATTAAGATGATAAGAGTAGTATATTTGGCATAAAATTAGAAAATACAAGCTTGTGCATAAGTTGTAGGAAGAGTCACATGAGATTTAACCTAGCCTTTTACAAGTTAAAAATTCTTAGGGAGAGTGAGAAGTAACAATCCCACAATCCCATTAACATAAGTACTACTACAATACCCTAAATAAAACTAAGTTAAATATCAGCTCAAAATAAGAACCCAAGATGTCCACCATTGGGGATTACTAGTTTGATGTTGAACTAGATTGCATCATATAACCAATTTGATAATTTCATAAGCTTTTATAAAGGATATACAAGAAAATAAAAGGTGTACACTCATCTTTGGGAAAAATAAGATCTCTCTGATAAACACCATGAGGCCCATAAATAACTAGACATAGTGTGTGATATCAAACCTACGTGCAAAGTTAAATGTATAAATTAATAACTTGTTGGCTATATGTGTGGTCTACCTAGTGGAGGAATCTATGTGTGTGGGCCCAATGGTGATCAAAATAAAAAGGACAAAATGATTTGTATATACATTAATTACTAGTTAGTCAATATGGCATGTGTCATTAGCCCTTTTCCCATCCCCTTTATTGAGGAAACTATTGAATGAGTTATAGGTTATAATGCTTACACATTCACCGATGGATTCTTAGTCTATCACTATGTCAATATTAAAGAGGAGGACAAACCCAAAACCACATTCAAAACTAAATGGTGTTAGTTTTCATATAATGTCATGTAATTTTTCCTAAATAATATGTTTTTTATTTTCTTGTGCATTGTCATTATAGCCTTCAAATATTTCATTCACCAATTCCCTTAGGTGTATCTAGATGACTAGACATTTTATGTATTGGTGGAGGATCAATGGGAAAACTTATGACTCATATTTCAGCACTATCACCATTCTTTAGATATACCTCAATTTGAATAAATAAATATTTGTGACACCCTTTAGCACACTTCTTACCTATTTAACTATGACTTTATTTTTGACCTCGTTAATTTTTATCATCATTCTTCAATTATAGGCACCCACCACTCACTAGGAAATGCATGGATTCTTGGGTCTTAAAAGTTAATATCTAAATATACTTCATCACTATTCCAATATTTTCACAGTGACACTAGAACAACTTATGTGCAAGAGTGATCTGTTCATATGTGGTGGGTTGTAAAAGGGGGAATTCATGACATGTTTGAATAAGAAATTTATGAGCACACTAATTCTCCAATTTCTAGACTCAAAAACACACCTTCATATACATGTTTATGTGTGATAAATAGTAATAAGAGTAATTTTATCTCAGCTAGGTGAGAACAAGATGCACCATCCCATATACTTTACTAGTATGATGTTTATAAAATATGAACATAATCACATAACCAATTGTGTATGCACTACATAAATTTTGTCAATATATGTTGGCCATACTATTTATCTTCTTCACTAACCATGAATCCTTGAAGTACCTTTTTAATAAGCTCATGCTCTAGTGAAGGATTTATCTATGGTTTGTGTTATTTCAATAATTCTATTTTTATATGGTTACAAAGTACATAAAGCATAACTTGGGTCTTGAGTACCTATTATACATGAATATAAAGGAGGATTCCTAGGACATCAAAGATAGACTCAAAAATTCCTACTTGCATCCCAAAATATATTGATGATATTATTACATTTTCCACATTTGGCATCACTCTCAGTAATATATCCACCAAAAAAAAGGAAAAAAATTTGTTTGCACCACCTCATTTTAAATTATTGGAGGTGAGATTTAAAAGCTTAGGCAAGATGAATTCCAGCATAGATTTATTTTAAAACATGTAAGCCAAAGAGTGTTACAAGAATTACATGAGGGCATTGTTGGAGTACACTTCATTGGATAAGCCATTGTGTAGAAGATCATAATTAATGGTTTATTGGTGTCCTACCATATTCCATGATTTCAATGAATATGCGTGCAAGTGTGATGTATTCCAATAAATTGAAAAACCCAATCATTGGGATGGGATGGCATTGATACCCACCTTACCCTATAAACCTTTTGAAAAGTGGGCTATTTATTTTTTGGGTCCAATCTCTCTAGCTACATACATGTTTCGTGTGTGTTACATTATTACAAGACTGGCTATTTCACTTGGTGGGCTTAAATGGTGTAAACAAAGAATTTCTCAACAACCACTACACCAAGATTCATGTGAGAAAATTTTATTCATTTTTTTGGTGATTCTTGAATTTAACTAATGACTACTTAGTACCCATTTCATAAATAAAACCATGTATGTAATATATACTAATTTATTGATAATTCACCACAAGTCTAATCCATATCACCCATAATCATATGGAACCACATAGGCCTTAAATAAGTTTCTAAAATAAAACACTAATTAGGATTTGTAATGTTGGGTGGAAAGACTAGGACGACTATGTTTCTCTATTATTTTGGGCTTAAAAAATATGATATAAGCAGCTCATTAAGTTCTCCCCCTTTCAAATCGTGTTTTGGATAGAGTCAATGCTTCTAATAAAATTTTTAGTTCCATCCTTAAGGATCACATGCATTGGTAAATTATATGATAAATATTTTCTCCATGCACACCTAAAAGGCTTTATGTAGCTAGATGAAAGGCACATTATTTCTTAATGGATCCATATTATGTAAACATTATGAGAAAAGGCCTGGCATGATTGACACATAAAGGAAAACATATTAGTTTAAGGATCTATCATCCTAATATATTATTCCAAGTAATTGAAGCATATATGGAAGATTCAAATCCTTTATTTGTGCCCCTACATCATCTATGATATTTTTGAAATTGGTACCTATAAGCTACACACTTCTACTGGTGAAATGCTTCTTGAATATTTGAGTGGAAGATGAGTCAAGATATATCATGCTTAGCATACTTGAGCCATGTTATAATAAGTATCATACTATTTGTTTATATATATATATATATATATATATATATATATATAAACTAAATACTTCACTTGGTCTTCCATCATAACAAATATAAATGTGCATTCAAAGAGTGATTAGTTGTGTAAACAAGTGTTTGAGTGAAAAAGCATAAAACTCATAAATCTCTCCAAAAATATCATTGTGATGCTCACCAAGATATAAATAAACCTCCAAGCTTCTTATAATTGCACATTATTCAAGTTTCCTTAACCTAACCAGTTGATATTGAATTGAGAGAGAATTTATACAAAAATAAGGCAACAATAATCACATAGAAACTTACACATATAGCTTAAAGATTTCATAATAAATTCCTTGTGTGACTCACGTAATTGTACTTATGAGGTGGTTCATATTATTAAAAATGATGGTGCATAACTATTATGTGAAAATTAATCTAACCTATCAATATATATATATATATATATATATATATATATATATATATATATATATTGATAGTTTAGATTAATTTTCACATAATAGTTATGCACCATCATTTTTAATAATATGAACCACGTCATAAGTACAATTACGTGAGTCACACAAGGAATTTATTATGAAATACTTAAGCTATATGTGTAAGTTTCTATGTGATTATTGTTGCCTTATTTTTGTATAAATTCTCTCTCAATTCTATATCAACTAGTTAGGTTAAGGAAACTTGAATAATGTGCAATTATAAGAATCTTGGAGGTTTATTTATATCTTGGTGAGCATCACAATGATATTTTTGGAGAGATTTATGAGTTTTATGCTTTTTCACTCAAACACTTGTTTACACAACTAATCACTCTTTGAATGCACATTTATATTTGTTATGATGGAAGACCAAGTGAAGTATTTAGTTTGACATGGGACGTGAGGAGGGGAAATGATAGGTGTGAAATTGAGGTTGATCTAATAAGAATAAACTTTGGGGTAAGGAAGCATATGAAGAGAAAGGAAGCACATTGCCTAAGAATGCAAAAGGTAAAAGTGTACATGATAAAGATGCCACAAAAAATTTATAACTACCCAAAATGATGTCACTCTATAAATTTAATTTTTTAAAATGTTTGTGGTTAAGATTTGAAACACACAAGTAGTTAATGTAAAGACAATAGTTTTTAAAACCTCAAGTGTGAGAATTTGAAAGACCATTACATGTACAGTCAACACATTGAAATAAAGTTTTGATAAATTAACAAAACACTATAAAGGAGAGGTACATATCATTCTAACCACTTTTATATCAAAAAACATTATGTGACCAAACAAGCATGAGTGAATAAGGACATTAAAAATCAATGATAATTTGAGTCAAGAATGACTACAAACTACCATTTAATGGATTGAAACAACATCATTAGGAAATTATAACTTGAATGCATTAATATTTGAGCAGGATAAATTTTAGTGGTGAATATTAATTAATTCATGAATATTCCAATTTTTGGATTTTGGTTTTGGTGACCTTTTAGGGTCAGCAAATGGGATTAGATCACTAAAATTTTAGGGATATAAATTAGTTTTGGAGTCATCTTGTGAAATGTTTACAACATTACCTTAGAATATAGTATAATTTACCACACACACACACATAATGTAGCCCCATCCCTAATATCAAACAAAGTAACCAACAGAACCTAAATCAAGGAACCAGATGACAACACTGAATAGTGAATGCCAACAATGCTGATTAGAGGAGATGAATGAATATGAAATGGTAGTTTTGAATGAGAGATCAAATGATAGTGTTGAATGGAATTTAAAGAACATTCACTAAGGCTAAATTTTAAGGGTATGGGAATAATAAATGAAATCAAAAACATCAAGGACTTGTCAGGATCTAGGAGCACAAAGCTCTGATACCACTTGTCAGGATTAAGAGCACAATTGATTACCTTTGTATAAGCAACTAAACATGGAATTTAACTAGAAGTAATATGTAACTATAATTTAGAAACAACATAGAATATGAGAGACAATAAAATCTTGTATTAACACTCTTATAGAAGGAAATACAATGAAGAAATCACACTCTTCCCACACCTCTTGGGCGTACAGTAATTCTCCCTTAAGAGTTCTCTCTCTCTCTCAATTACAAACCAACAATCAACTCAATATTGAGTTTTTGTTTCCACCACCAGTCAGTAACAATATGGCCAGTACACCAAGTACTCAAAGTATTCCAAGTAGATCTCCCTGATCTTGCTCCTTGCTGTGTTACAAATCTCCTTGATCTTGCTACCCCGCAAATCTCCTTTGACCTTGCACACACACACACACACCTATAGATTAAATAACCTTACTTACCATGTAGATCTCCCCTGATCTTGCACACCTGCAGATCAACCTAGTCTTGCACACCTGCAAACCTTCTAGATCTTACACTTGGAAGAACCCTTGTCCTTGTTCTTGATAAGTCCTTTTGATTCTCCAATTACAATACAGCCCCATGGGTCTATTAAATATATCCCAAACCAAACAATAATTAGAAATGTAGACTCAATACTAAAATTATTATTTTACATGCAAACTAACTATCTATTTAAAATTAGACCAGTTCGGGAAGCGCATGTAAACGCACACACACACACACACACACAGTTTGTCGACATCGGTTCCTTTTTGACTGATGTCAACCGACCCATAACCGAGGTCAGTTACTACATAGCTGAATATGACTGATGTTGGTTGATCAGACTAATGTCAGTTGCTCTGACACTCAGCAACCTCCTCCATTTGCATCAGTGAAGCTTTTAGCTCCATAACAAGACTGTATTCTCAAACCCTACTAGGACCAGGTATAAAAGAATAAGGAAAAAAAATTAAAACCTTAAAAGATAGAACCATTAAATGTATCTCACTTATTAAAAGTTAAATCCATTCATTGAAGCTATTCAACACAATATTTTGGTTGGGTCATTTGATAGAGTTGTTTGATAGAGCTGTTCAGTAGAGCAATTCAATAGAGTTATTTAGCTGGGTCATTTAGAAAAGATATACAACCAAGATGTTTAGTATATATTTTTAGTTTATTCCTTTAGTGTAGTTGAATGGTTGTATGGAAACCCTAGAAACCAAAAAACAATCTTTAAAATGTATAGATTTGCCAAGGCTATGAATCAAATTCACCTAAACGAATCTAAGGGGCTTTTGGATATGGGAAGTTAAAATTTACCATAGATTTGAGGAATATCAATGAATATAAAGGAGGGATTTAGTGATTTTTATAATTTTTAATGTTATTTTTTTATAAATAAATCTTAGATCCAAATATCATATCACCAAATATAGAGTACACATACACTAGATATAATTTGAGGGTTTGGCTAAGTATGAAAGTCAAGGGTATGAAAAAGTGGTTTCAAAACAAGTATGAGATGAAAATTTAAGGAATCAAGTAATAAAATATTAATCTTTACCAAGATTTCATGTGTTATAACACCTATTTTACAATATGTACAAGCAATAAACTTCATGTAGTTTGAGGTGCCATCAACTATCATTAGGGAAGAAGTGGAGGAATAAGTGGTATATGTATCAATCATGAAATTATTAGGATAAATGTAGATAAATAAATGGAAGATCATGCCCAATTTAATGTAAAATAAGGTTACATCACTTTCCTCATAGATAAAGAGCAAGCTAAGACTGAGAAGGATGAGCTTCGTAAAGATACAACACCCTGAGGGTGTGATACACATAGAAGAATGGGAGTCAAAGATGGATAATTATAAGGAGGAATAAAACCAACATAGGGGAGGTAACGAGGCAAACTAAATAAATTAATATATTCTAAACATGGGAAGGAAGAACACCAAATGAAATGCAATTTTTTATGACTATATCAAACATCATCTCAATAATATTGGAATTATCTAGCTCTATGACCTCCCCTATTTCAGCAAGGTTGAGGAGATGACACTATTTTTTTATATAGGGCATGTACGAGGATACATTATACTTTTTTTCCTGATGAATTAATAACACACTAGATCAAATCCACAAGGAAACTGGGTCAATCTAGTTAGGAAAGGATATTAAGGAAGTACTAGCTAATACTAAGGAGGTTAAATGCATGCCCAAGGAGATTAAGAATAAGAAGAGGGTTTAATTTATCTATTTAAAACATTAAGGATAGGTTCAAAATGTTTACAATGTGTTTGGTAAGAACCAAGATCCATGGATCAAGGTGTTGGGGAGAAATAAATAAGAATTTTGTATGTACCACACATGAAATGGCCAAGGAGATGTTATTCAACATCTCCAAGATCCTATGAAAATCTATCATTAAAGGTGAAGAAAGGGAACATAGGCTTGGATATAAGTTTAAATATGGAAAAGTCCTCATTATTATTCTCTTTTATGATATTATTATACCTAAAAGTGCCCAAGAATGCCAATTGATACACCCACTTCATGATAAATCCCTGGTGTTATTCATTATCATATATATACTTGCCATGGGTAACCTCACCCAAATATAAATCTAGGGTGGATAAGTGGTTTTCAAGGATAAAGGATGCCACATATGATGAGTGGTTCCATCGATTTTACATTGAAATTATAGCATTATAATTTTCAGGCTAATTGTACACATTTCCACACCACATAGTTGCAACCCATTTAGATGGCTTGTAATGATCAATTCTTTTCATCAAGGGTCAACACTTGATATATGATGACAATCTGTGTCAAAATTGGTTGATCTTAGGCTTGCATTATCTTTCTATGAAAATAGCTGCAACAAAAATAGATACATGGTGTGCATAGGAAACTATAAAATATGATCGTCATACAATCTTGGGTGTCCTATCTTGGACTCAACATTCCACATGATATGAAACATTCAATATTCTGTATTGGGATTTCAATTTATGGTGTGATGGATCACATCCTTAGTCTCCTCATTTTAATTTTTGCTAAGCTTCTTAAAGGCCAACTAGTTGTAGTTACGTGATGTGACGAGATATATTTATCTCATAGTTGTGTTCATCAGAAAATAAAGTTCCTAATAATTTGGATCTTGATTTGATCCTTTCTTCAAGCTGCAATTCTTCATTCTGTGACTCATATCTCCTCGACTTGATGGATCCACATTTGGTGTCGGGTGCATTGACTCAAAATGACTTCCATTTTATTACTGACTTTCTCATATTATGTCTACTGAGATTGAATTTATAAATTTTTTTGATCGTACCTACTATTTTTTATTCCATGCAAAGTGTCTTTTATTTTTAAGATATTGTAGTTTCTTTTTATTGCATATTATTGACTTGATAAATTTAGTCTATTATCATCAATTGAGTCAAATACCTATTAAAAATCCTTTATATTTGAAGGTCATTAGGTGTTTTAATGTATTTAGTTTTGAGTTTAATGTACTTAGGTTGTTTTTGATTTTGTACAAAGGTATTATCAAAAGTTGTAAATAAACGGTTTATTTTTATAAAAATTTGAAAATGTCAAAAAAATCAATTTTTAAAAGTCTTTTATGTCAGTGATTTGTTAAAAGTTAAATATTTTGTTGTATGAATACATTATCACTTGTATGTGATTCCCAAATTATGGGCGGGATTTCTTCTTGACAAATTCTTGAATTTGAGTTTCAAGATGTTATCGACAAAGTAAAGCAACTTCATCAATTGGATATAGGAGGATACATAGAGGAATGAGGTCTTTCAATGACCTCTCATCAATCACCAATGATGGGGCCACATGAATGTTTTAGTGACATTTATTGTAGTGTGTTATTTTCAGTTATGTGGATTTCATTTTTTTCAATACGGTGTGGTAGTTACATTTATTTTTGAACATGTGTGAAAAATAAGAATAATTGTACCTATTCACTTTTGAATGATATTTTCATGAAACCCCCTTTGTATATTTAAATTAGAGAATGTTTATCTAAAAAGCATTGTATCAATCATGATGAAAGGTTAGTAATAAAGTTGGGAAAACTATGTTGTAAGGTTAGTGGTGAACCTGTGAAAACTATTTTATAAGGCTAGTAGTGAACCTGAGAAAACTATGTTGTAAGGTTAGTGGTGACCCTAAGAAAAATATTTTGTAAGGTTATTGGTGTACCTGTGAAAACAACTTTGTAAGGTTATCGGTAAACTTATGAAAATGAATTATAGATGAGTTTGGAGGAAGAGATGTGAGATGGCACATGTATGCCAAGAAGATCATGAGCACATATAGGTGGCAAGCTACAATAAAAAAAAAGAGATATATTGAGCCATGTGAAAACTATGGGAGATAATGTTAGGAATTAGCTTTTGCATTAGTGAATTTGAGTATTTATGGAGAGGTAAATAGTAAGTTTAAGTATTTATAGGTTGATATTTATTGAGAGATAAATATAATTAGTTTGTTAATCAAAATATTATTATATAAATAATATTATGATATAGTTAGAATATATATTGTTGATATATATTGTTATAGAGTTATAACAATATATCTTATTTAAGATTTTATTTAATCTTAGGATTTTAGGTAAGAGAAATCAATGGAGAGAATATAGGAATAAGGTTCCTATAAATATGTAACCTCACATATTTATTCATAATTAGAGCATGAAAAATTATTATAGTATGAAGAAATAATATAGTGTTTGAAATCCTTTTTGTCCATTTAGCTCTTTTTTGGTATTATTTGTATGTTGATTTAAACTAGCCCTATCATCTATATCCTATGCAAAAAGGCTCAATGTAGACAGAGTCTAAAGAGGATCTCAAAAGAAGAAGAAACTACAATTTTTAGAACCATAAACTCTTGTCATATGATCATCTTATCCACCAATTCATGTGTCAGTCAAGACAAATGTGGAAAAATCAAGGTAAACCCAACATAAGAGCCTCAAAGTAATGGTACATAATGAGAAAACAAGGATAACAATAAAAATAGGCATCCAATAATTCCTCATGTATGAGTGATTATGTGCCTATCATGGAAAATCTAACACACGTCTCCCCATGCACTAACTAATTGGATCAAAAAGTAGATGAAAAAGGTCACACATAAAAGGAGCCATGTGTTGAATAGGAGATGAACATAGAAGGAAAACTGATTATAGCACTCAAAACTTTAAGGTCATGATGAATAAAGAAGTTGATTCTATCATAGAACATCTAAAGGACATGGACCCCACAAAACATCCCCAAGGAGAGTAAACCATCAAAGAAGTTTATGAATAATAATCATCAGAGGACAAAGAAGAAGAAAGAAAAGGAAAAAAGTTGAAAAAATATGGGTGGAACAGAGCTCCTCCCAAACACAATAAGAATAACAGTACACCATCTGTGTTAAATCCTATAGAGGCACGAAAGACAAATATCTATATATGTGGATGGAAATGAGGCCTAAATCGAGCCACAATTATAACCATAATTAGGCATCTTTTGACTTAGACATATATGTAAACGAGCCATGGTTTGAAGTCCCTGTGACTACAATATTGAATCCTACAGTGGAAGTCAACAAGTGGTGAGACTTATTTTTTATAAACCCCATGAATATGAGTGACATGTAAGTAGGATACACACTAGTGAACTTAGTTGTAGAGGTGACCATGAAAAATTATTCACAACACATCCTTTAAGAACTAGAAGTGCACAATAATGGAAGTTTAACTAGTGATTAAAGATGAAGAAAAGAGATGATTTTCAATATACAACACAATCAAGGAAGAACACAAAAATCATAGAGCATCAGAGTGTGAATTGGTAGTGATACAGCTTAATACCTTGAATTTATATGAATAGGTCATGAAGGAGCAACCCAACTTGCTAGATGGACCTGATATATCTCAAGCCAAGCACCTGGAAAGGATGTAGATAACAATTTAACAACTCCTAGATCAAGGAAGAGGCATCAAATATTTATACGAGGAAATAGAAAAACCTAATTTGAGTTCACCAAGAAATTTTGACATTATGAGGATACATTCAATAAGCTCTCGTAAAATATGACAATGCCATAACACATATTCTTGGATTTATCCCAAAATAGACATAATGAATGCATACCTCCTCAATGAAAAAAAAGAGGAAAACAGACTAGTAGTTTATGTTTATACATAAAACCAAGGATGAACACATAAATATTTTCAATAATTGGATAAGATGGTCTAAAAATAGGCACAGAGGAGGAGAATAAGTAGTGCTTCTCAAACCTATGATTAAAAACTATTGATGAGTAAATTTTACTTAAGGAATAAATAAAGGGAGTTACCAAGAAGATAAGTGAATTAAAATGGTAGGCCATAAAAAACAAGGAACAACCTATGATAATGAAAGGATTGGCTGTGAAGGTGATAAATGTTGCATAAAATATATATGGCATGTCGACAAGATATACAACCTTTGAAAAATAAGTGAGATAAGATGCTCCAGAAATTCCTTGATTCAAAAAAACCAATTAGCTAAATCCAAAGTTAGGATTAAGAGTGGAATCACTTTTTTTATTTTATTTTTATTTTTTTACTAAGGATGAAGCTAGGAAAATATGAAATAAGCCCGTAAGTAGATAGTGGAATAATCCTAGAGAAGGAGAAGATATAAAAGGAGAGATAGCATGCATGATGACAATAAATACTAAGGAAGAGATGACCAACACCTAGAATGTAATAGATAAAGAGATTGGAGGCAAAGATGAACAAGGGAAAGAGATTAGTAGGTTTTCAAATGAAAACCAACCAAATTAGTGTGGGGTAATGTTGACCCTAGATTTTGATACTCTTTATGACCAAGTACATGCACATGCAATGAAAATAACTAAAGATTGGTGATAGTACCTAAAATAAGTAAAAATTGGCATACAAAAATAGACCCAATCCATGCACATTCACCATAAAGACATAAAAAGTAAACATGGTGCACACATTGTTTAAACACTTCATGTGCTTACACCCAATAATGCAATCAGGTAAATGATAGAGGAGACCACATGTCACTATCAAACCTATCTAGTTTAGCATGATTTATGGATAAACAATAAAATTTATTACTAGTAGTTGTCTTCTAATAGGCATATGATAAGCAATGATAAATGGAAAAGTAGTTGATCTCAAGACAAAAAACACACTAACTAATGATAGGTGGCATTTGACCTACTTGAGGAAACATAGGGTTGTTGAAAAGCCTATAAAATGAATGGACCCTATGAGGAGAGGAGTGATCAAAAAATAAGTAAGGTAACACTTCTAGAATACTTAAAAAGTTCACCAAAAGGAGTGAAATGTTGACTAAATGAGGAGAGGAATAATATGATTTTCTTATAATTCTGATAAGTAGCTTCAATCACCTTGTGAATGATATAATCATGTTATGCTAAATAATGAGTAAAGATATATTTATGATTTGTATCTTTGTTTATGACTATGGAGTATGATTAGTTTACTTAGACTAATATAGTCATTACATACATGATGTTTCATTTATTGAAGTGAAAAATAATTAAGTAGAATAGTATTTATATTATTTTTATTCATATGTAATTCTACTTGCTAACATATGTTTCTAAGTTAGTATAGAGTACGCCCCAAGTATTCCCATGCACAAGATAAAAAACAAAATTTCCATTTTAAAATTAGACATCCATACCTAAGCTTAGATCTTAATAATTTCAATATCCTAGTCACTTTCCAATTTGGAAGTTTTAAAAACTAAGTATTGACTAGAATGGAATTTAAAAAACTATATTCTAGATGCTCCTACAGCTCTACAATCAATTTTAGAAGGTCTAGAGTTATTCTAATTTGTTAAATTTAATTTATATTACATTTTATATTATTAAAATTAAATGTTGATTTTACTACATATATAATCAAAATCAAAAAAGAAAATAAAACACAAAAATATGCAAAACTAAATGGTGCACACCATTTTTACTACAAAGGTTGTATGCCCTTAGCTTCACATATTTCAAAATTTCAACATTCCCTCTCAAAAAGTGTTTTGGCTAAAAAATTTAAATATGTGAGACAAAGGGCATATGTCCTTTATAGTAAAAATAGTGTATGCCAATTAGGTTCAAGACTGACCTAATTTTTTTTCTATGTTCTATTTAAAATGGAATACACACTTTTAAAAAGGGTATATGCCATTCACAAGAAATGGTAAGTGTTTTTTTAGGAATGTCTTACTTTTTGTCCCCCAACCTCATACATCCACCCTTATAGCCCAACGTCAATATAGACCCATAAATATGTTTTCACTAATGAGGATGTGTGAAAGAGATATATCTATGTGAATCACTCCATATTCAACACTCTAATGCTTATTCCTTAAATGACATGATCTACTTGATAATATATTATATCAACCATGTAAATCATATGACAATCTACCTAGAGAAATCCATCATGGCCCTACATAATCTATTGGACATGAATGAGGCTAAGCACCCTAGTAAACTCTAATTGCAATGGAATGAATCAAAACATCATCCCTTTTTTTATCACTACCTCATCAGCCCTAATCAATCCCTCATTTTCCCTCATCATCCCTCATCATCCCTAGGTTCTCATCCTCCTTCATCATCCCTAGTCACTCCTTCATTATCCCTCATTATCCCTTGTCATCCCTAATAACTCCCTCATCGATCATCATTCTCCCTCATCATCCTTAATCACTCCCTTATCAACCCTCAATATTGATTATTTAGTCTCTATAGAATAACCAACATAGAGAATGGTAAATGACTATATACAGTTTTTAGTCAAGTCCTCATATATTTATCTACCCATATCATCATAGACCCCAAGCCTATTTAGCTACCACTCCCCTCATCACAGCCACCAGTTGAACTCTATGGACATGCTCTAACCATTTATAGATAGGGGTTGGGATGGTCATAATTCTTAATTTCACTTCCAATAGAATGACTAGACTTCTATGGACTCCTTTATTTATTGACAGTCGGGAGGAAAGAATTAAGCACCTACTTCCAGCCAAAAGGTACCAACTTGGGTAATATTCAAACCTGTATAAATAGACAAGGGAAAATTATCAATTTTATCTTATCATTACCTTATCACCTAGACAATACCACTATTCACTACACTCCTAACCCCACCTACACACCCTCTCCCATAAATACCTACCTCGATCATATTGATCCCAACCTATTTCATGTTAACTTGAAGCCAATCCAATTGATTGGACATCCCAAACCAAATTATCCCCAAACCCCCCTCCTCCTCACCCCTTATCCCCCTAATCTACTATGGAATTTTGATGTATTCTCAACGGAAGGTCAAGGGTACCCTTCCTCCACACAATAGAACTAATGGAACCAACCCATATTCCAAACACCTCAAGATGATTCTTAGCTTTAAATAGCCCCCACCAACCTTACCCTACACATTCATGCCCACCTACCCACCTCTACCTATATATAGACACATCTATTAAGATATGCAACCAAACCCATATACACATAGATAAGGATATTTATCCCTCTATCTAAACCACCCTACACCTCCAAATTGATAGGGTGCTTTTCTAATATAGATCTCAGACCCTATCCACCCCCTTATTTCAATTTTTATGGGATAAAGAGGGCTTATATATCTAATTTTTAATTTTTTAATCCTATATAAGGTGGAATTATATCTCTATTTGTTGGTTACTATTGGATCTCACCCCCTAATCACCTTGAGTAGAAGCAACACCCTAGCTTACTCTACTCATGATGAATAGCAT
Organism: Torreya grandis; assembly: GCA_037957365.1. NCBI lineage: Eukaryota > Viridiplantae > Streptophyta > Pinopsida > Cupressales > Taxaceae > Torreya > Torreya grandis. The sequence goes on from JARHVA010001831.1 coordinate 2,891,339, forward strand.
AGAAGAAATTACCCCCAACTAACTCTACACCAAGGTACCTAACCCTACCCTCCTTTCCCCTTAATATAGAGAGGAAGATGGATATGGAGAGGGAGGGTGAGAGGAATTGAAACCATCTATCTCTACTTACAAGTTCATAATAACACACCACACTCATTTCTTGATATATTAGACCTAAGATGTTTGCTTATCTATCTCTCCTACCCATGCCACCATCAACCCCTCATCAATAAAATCACCTCATTTAATAATTAATCATCCCTATCAATGAGGTGTATATGTATAACCAGGGATAAACCTCCCCTATTTATACTATAGTCAAAAGAAGGGGCTTTGTATAGTGTTGGTTCAAGTTTTCAACTAGTTGGAGAAAGAATATAAATAAGAACTAAATGGGAAGAGTGAATTGAACTGAAACTATTATATAATTAGAATGAAAGGGAAGAATAAATAAAAGGCTAAGATGACATTCTCATATTTATTTCCATATCATACTCATCCTATCTTATATATAGATATATAAATAGAAATATAGGGATCTTCTTATTATACCCCATTACTTGAAACTATTTATGGATGACATTGAGAATGAGACTATGATCTAATCTCCCTCCTACTCCATTATATATAAATAGAGGCAATCCACAATCTAGTTTAGGGTCTCAACAAACATCACTATATATCTATATTAGCCCTATATATAGATACATGTAATATGATTGAGATATCTAGACTATTACACATGTAATATGAGTGATATTATATCCCTAGTATCTATACCATTGTGTATGTACATAATACAAACAATACAGATGATAACCTCTATCAATCCCAATAACCTTCCTAGATAGTTTTGTTTCAATCATATCACCTATATAGAGAGGGATATGGGTGTCATACCATATCTATATATAGGATATTTCAAGATAGGGGACATAAAAATACCATTATAAACTACAATATCATGAACATACTCCATTCCATATGCCATTTATAATTTAGTAAAATACTAATGATACTGGACTACTAGACTACTAAATTGGTAATTGATGTATTCCAAAACTAGTTTGGAGTTGACCGTCCCTATATATGTAGGCCAAAGAAATAAATAAATAGTTCACAATATATATATATATATGGGCATCTTCCCCAATCTATATAA
>JARHVA010001831.1:2905000-3058886 GCA_037957365.1 Torreya grandis
CTTTTAAGTATCCCTTGATAATAACCCCTCTCATTTATCCCTTGATCCGATAATGCTACCTATACTTGTTTTAAAGCATGATAATGCCCCTCTTATTTTAAGATATGGCTTAGGTAATATATATATATATATATATATATATATATATATATATATATATATATATATATATATATATATATATATATATATATATATATATATATATATATATATATATATATATATATATATATGATTAGGATTAGATACATGTATTTATGATAAAGATATGGTTTAAGCATTCTCAATCAGTTAGATCATATTCAAATGAATTACTCAATTAGGTAGGGCATACTCAAGTAGGTAGGGAATATTCAATTAAAAATGGAAAAAGGATAGGTAGGTAGGTTATACTCAAATAGGTAAAGTAGGTGGGGCATACCTGATTTAATACCCCAACCATATATTGATCTTGACTATGCCCTACCTAGCTTTTAATACTTGAGTATGTCCTACATGCTTTAAACCTATTCAATTATGCCATACCTACCTATCCTTTTTTCCTTATATATTTTAGTATGACCTACCTACTTGAGTATGTGGGCTAGATATATAGGAATTTCCTTTTAGTCTTAGGAGAATAAGAGTACCGTAAGTACAAGGATTGAATACTTAATCTTGTGATAGATGGAGAAGATAACTAGATTATGGGATTAAGACAAGACCCATCATAAATTGGAACAATACCTAACTATTATCACTTGAAATTTCTCCCTTTGAGGACATGAAAGTTTCTTCTTGTTCAAGTGGCACAATGGAACCACCTCAAGGCTGTGGGTGACCCAAATTTGAGGTGGATCTCTAGATTTGGGGATAGTTCCCCTTGATGAACCACTTTAATAAAACTACTACTAACTCTTGGGGGGATGAAAAGGGAGAAGGATAAATGAACACAAATCTACTCTATGAGAGGTGATACACCAAATATTTTGTCTACTCACACCATCTAACATGCACATGGAAACAAAATAAGCCTATACATACACTTCATCCAATGACAATCATTTCTTCCACATCAATGTTTCAATCATGGGGTATTGAAGAGAGCTTAGTATAGGAGGACTTAAATAATAGGCATTATAAGAAACACTATTGAATAGAATACTCACTAGACCTATAATCCACATTAGACACTTCTTGTTGACCTGAAAAATAGACATTACAAACACACAAGGCACTAGGAAGAGTAACATGTGAAGGTAAGTCAAAATACACTTGCACAAGACAAACAAACATAGTTTACACTTAGTGAAATATTGAATGAGGTAAAAAGAACTGTCTTTATTAGCTCAAAGAAAAAATTTGGCAAGGCTTTGACATACCAAGGTGGAGAGATCTGTATAATAGCCAAAAAGGCTAGAATTTATAGAAATTATGAGAAGAGAGAGAAAAAGAGCTCAAGGGTCATTAAGACACTTGTAAAATAAGGATATGGAGTTACATTAGCATGGAAAATAGAATGAGATAGGTCCTAAAAGAGAATCAAGGACAAATGTCTCTCAAAATTGTTTAACTCCTCCACATGTGGCATAGATTCCCTTGTGCTTGCACAAGAAACATCACTCATCATTTTCCTTCACAAAACAATCTCATAAATACATAGGGTTAGGTATTATGATGGATATAAGTGGGATTTGTTAAAAACAATCCCACACATGCATTGGATAATTTTTTAATCATTGATATTCTTCTGGCCATGCATAATCATCCTTGATAGCTCTAAATGAATCCTTTCCATGCACCTCTCACACTTAGAAACCAAAACCTTTTAAATTTTTAAATCTCATATATGCAAGATGAGGGATGAAAATTTTCAAGAGTTTCCAAGTCATCAATTTCATCAAATAATCTTTAAAAGGCTTCCCAAATGGAGTTTCACCATTTTTCTCTAAGTGTTCACTATCTACCCACTTGACTGGCTGAGATGGAGAAGATAGAAGACAAAATTACGAGTTTATATAGCTTATAAAATTTCCATGGATAATTATAATAAGTATCAAAATATCTCCAAAAAGTTATTTGATCTTTTGAAACATTCTCATACCTGCAATTAGTCAAAAAGAGACCTATTTTACACCATTTGTACAAGTGTAGTACACCTTAGTCACAAGGGGATGAGACTTGGAGATTATTATATCACCCCCAATCATTTTCATGGAATTTACACTTCATTTGGATAATCCATTTTCAATATCTCCTACATCAAGTTTGAGAGAGGGTTTTGTGAGGGTTTCTTATCATTTCTAGTATTAACATTTGTTCATAAAAAATAGACATTAAAACTCAAAAAATAATAATTATGGATTATTTTATAACTCAAAAAATAATAACTATGGATTATTTAGGACCTTATTCATCATCACCAAACACCTCAGGGCCCCATGCATAGTCTCATAAAAAATTGAAGCATCCTATGATGACTACTCAAGTTCTTCCTAGGCATTCTACAGGGTCTGGAAGCCCCGAAGACAAGAAATGGCATATTGATTAGTTTTTATACAATAAAAGGCTCCAAAAACTATATTTTAATTCCATTTACATGTTCCAACTAGTATCAATAGTCATCTAGCTCCAAAATGATGATGCATTGTTTCTAGGTACTAGGTCTATAGGCCTTACCTACAAATATTGTTCAAATTGGCCATATAATGAATTAAATTACCTTTATGAGGTTAAAAAACATTTTATACACTCACATGGAAATTATTAAAATAAATAGAATGCTTCACCAAGGCCAAAAATGAAAGTGGTCCCTCCTTTGAGGCTAGGTTTGCACCCTACATATCTACCTTACATGCAAACCTTGTTGGATAGACCACCCTATCTATCTTAAAACCATATATAAATATTTCCCATGTTTATTTTAGTGTTTCAAAAATACAAAAATCATATTTAAGGATTCTTATTTGTTCTGGTCCACCATTTCATCCATTTCCTTCAAAACTGCCTCTTCATGCAAGGTAAAGGTGCCTTACCTCTGAGACAAAATAGAGGCATGTTCATTTATATATATATATATATATATATATATATATATATATATATATATATATATATATATGGTATTATACAACTCCAAAGGGTTATATATACCAAATTTTATCATCTTATTCCAAGCACAAGAACACTAACTTTCTAAATCTCCTAGGCAAACTTTCCCAAGACACTTTATGCAGGTTATTTAGAAATGAACTATGTTTTGCTTGTTTGCATATCTTTTTTTTTTAACATATTCTAATTTAAAAGGACATGTCAATATTTAATGATTATTTTTAATGGTTTAAAATATAATTCTAGTCTTTTTGTCTCTCAAACACCTTCTATACCCTTGGAAACATAGGATTAAGCTTACACTTATTGACTAAGACAACTTTGCTTGATGATCCCTATAGATAGTTGTGTTTGGATTAAGCCTTGATAGAATGTTAGAACCTCTCCATGGATCCTAAGTCTTATATTATTATTATTTATACCTGTTTGCTTCATCAAATTCTCTAGAATCATCTTGATATAGCTCTTTTAGGTCATTGTTGGACTAAGACAGTCATTCACCCATCTTTCTTTGCCTGTAGGTTGTCATGACCTATTATGAGATTGTTTCAAATGTGTATGGATCTCATTTTAATTTTTTAATTAAAAATAAACTTCTTATGTTTGTATTTCAATTGGAAATCCTCAAACTAACATAATATTTATGCCTAGTTCTTTACTAAGACACTCACAGTCAATTAAGTGTTGATGGTTTTCAACAAAGGGGACACCTATAGGTGTCATTGGCTATATATAACATTTAACATTAAATATGAACTCCTTTATAAAATATCATAGGTCATATCACATGCATCCACACTTTTTTTCACTTTGATTGTTTTAAAATACACACAAACTTATGCCAACTCATTCCTTATACACCTTGCTTGCTGTAGGTTGGATATATATAATGTACAAACTGGGAAAAAGTTTGGGAATCAAACACATGTGTCCATATTTCATGGTAATACTTTAGGCCATATATGTCATTTCACCCTTTTAATCATTATAGTATAGGAAAAATTCAAGGTTGCTCACTAAATATGTCAAAACCATTCATATTTTCACAATCCTATAGATTTCCTATTAAGTTTTCAATGTGTTTGAGAGCATATTTGGGCATCCACATGACAACCCTCTCCTCATCAATTTTACCTCAAATTTATCATTTTCATTTTCCTATGATATGAATACAAAGTGATCACATCTATATGCCTTGGGTTATCATTCAAACATGTTGGAAGAAGTTCATAAAACTCCTTGGTTCTTTATTTTGGCCCTTTAGAGACAAAAGACCTAAACATAAAGTTTTCTTTCTTTGATCATGATTATTCAACATCAAGTGACTACAAAATGGGTCTTAAACATAAAAACATGTTAACATACAACTTTGAGGCACAATATTTTTCTCCAACATCTCAAAATATTCATGAGACCTCTATACCATCTGCTCAAGCTACTTGTAGGTGGAGGTTTTGACTATAATATGCACGCAAAAGCATAGAAGGAGAAAGAAAGGTTTTTTAAAATTCTTGTAACACCTTCAATCATATTTTTAATTCTTAAAATACCTAATATAACCTTTCATTCCTTCATCTTAATGTGGAAAACTTTATTTAAATCACCTATAGGTGCATAATTTGAGTTGCAAGTCAGTGGGGTGAAAATAGACCAAGAAAAATCATAAGAGAGGCTTATGAATCCTTGAGACCTCCAAAATAAAAATGACACTAAAAAATATGTGGATAGGCCTTGAGAAATACTTGAAACAATCATATTTTTCACATCCAAACACAAGATTATGAAATAAACTCAAACATGGACCCCTCATGGTTGAAAGTGCATAAAAAGTTTCCTAGAGTATAAGTGATGGTTCATAAATATGGAGCCATGAAAATGAAAATTTTCACCATGAAAATGAATTTGATTCATATTCATTTTGACCCCTAATAGCATTATTATAAACTCCAACTATAGGGTCCATACCAAGCATTTGAAAATGACTCTCCTTAGCTTATAAGGATAAGAAAGGACCAAAAGTAAAACTTGAAATTTTTGACCTTCTCTCAACACAACAAGCATGTAAATGACTTTAGGGAGCTAAGTAGACACCATTCCATGTGTTTTACTAAAGTTGAGCTTCGCAAGTCTGTACAAGTGCCATTAAGGGCCTAAAATCAAGGGACTAATTCTTGGACTAACATCCAACTTATCATAGCATATTATTACCTCCACATTTAATTCAAGATTTATGACAAATTTTCCTACATAACCCATCCATACAAATCATTAATTAGGCTAGAAATATAACCAAAAGGTTGTTTTGGATATGAGATAGTAAAATGAAAATTAATGACTTGTGAACATCTTAAAACATCTTAAAGAACATATTATGACACATTAAACACAATTTGAAACTTTTACCATGCTTTAATAGAGTTTAATTTAGTTGATTAGACTAGTGTAAGAGAGATGGACTTAAACTAATACTAGGCCAGGGATAAGTGATATATGTAGACATATGAGACCCCTATAGAACCTATGGAAACTTATAAAAAGTTTATAAATGTAGGGGTTGACCCAATTTGATTAAAATTCAAATTTGATCAACACTTTTGGTAATTAATAGGGGTAATATGATTGCCTATGTTAAGGACCAGTAGTGTTATCCCATACATTGGGTAAAGGGAGTCAGATGCATTTTGAAACTATAGGATCAGACCTTGACTTAACTAACAAGATAGATAACTTACCTAAAAACACACAAAATAAATAATAACACACAACAAGACCAAAGCAAACACATAAAACAAAGGCACACTCGTGTTACTAAGCACTTAGGGAACACAAAACATAATAGAAAACAAACTAATTATGTACAATCAACTTTAACATAACTCCCTTCCTTATATCAAAATGGACAAGTGCCTTTAATCAGCCTCCTCATGAGATGAATTAGGATGCCAATCATGCTTCCTTTTGGATGTAGTGCTAGATGAATCATGTTTCCTTTTTTCTCCTTAGCTTATTATGTCTTTTGATGGAGTCATATCCCACAAGTTTCCAAGGTAGATGAAGTCTTCTTGACCCTGGAAACATGCCTCATACTACTATCCTTTTATCTCATTATGGAAAATTTTCATGTGTATGAAGGGGACAACCTATTGTAGGTCTATATCTTCTTGAAAGACTTCATTATCTTTCACATTTACTACAATCTCTTCAAAACCTTCAATAAATGTTATGTGATGACATTTTGGAAGTGTTTCTTACTCAAATTATTCATTTATGTTGGTGGGGGTAGCTTCATAGGTGGTTCTAGAATCAACCTTCAAGCCACCTTCAAAAGGCCCAAGGTCATCATAGATTTCTCCATCATGATCTAGACTCTCTTAATGATGATGATTTTCAACACATGCTTTCTTTTCAACATCTTGGGCTTTATGATTATATGTTTTGTCTTCTCACATTATTCATACTCTTTGAACATTTTCATATAGGTTTGTTTCATGTCTTCTTCTTGGTGTAATGGCAGATTTACCTCTTTCTTGGAAACCTCATCTTGTTCATATTCATAGTCGTCATAGATAGGAGAGTCAAAACAAAAGAATATTTCCTCTTTACTCTTTCTTTATTTGGATTCCAAAAGAGACTCTTACAAGACCTCCTCTTTAACACAAGAAATGTATTCTTCTTCATCATCCCAATCTGATGTTTCCTCACAAGAATTCATCTCTTCTTCATCTTCAACCCAATCTAAAAATTTCATCTCATTATCCCTTTTAGTGATACCAATGCTAGACATTTCAAAACTATGAACTTTAACCCAAGAAGGCTTCCAAGGGGTAATGTGTTACTCTCCATTAGAATTTGATATTTGTTCACTAAAATGATCCACATTAGATCCCCATGCTCTAGGACCATTTGGATAGTTGGTGGTAGAAAAAGGGTAGAATGGGTCAATTGGAGGAGGTGAAAGGATGGGTTCAATGGCTTCTTGAGGAGGGGTGGGAGGGAGTTAAGTAGTTTCAAAATTTTATCTACTTTAAACTTCTACACTTAAACATCTCTTGTTCTTCTTTTCACATGATGCCACTACTTCTTTTCATTTTGGGAAGGTAGGCTTAGAGAGTTCTTCATGGTAATGAGATGCAAATGGACGGGTAAATGATAGGTTTAAGAAACATGGGATTTCCTTGGGTTTGGTATCTTATCTCCCACCTTAAAAAGTATGCTTAGAGATTTAATTTTCTACTGCCGTGATGGATTGCCTTAAAAGATGATTGGCCAATTCAATCTCCTTGTCAAGATAGGACTCAAAACTCAATCTTCCTTTCTCAAAATCTTCTCCAAATAAGTCAACGTTATCAATAGTGATATCTTCCTTCATTTGGATTATCTATTGGATGGACTTGTAAGAAGGGAAACTTTTGGGAATGCATGAAGGACTTGTGGTATTTTTAAACTTGGTTGGATTAGTATTTTGGAAAGGCGTAGTTGACACACTTGAAGGCTGATGTGGGATATATTGGGGCTGCCAAGACTGAGATGGTTCATGAAATCTCAACCTCTCTTATAGGTGGAAAATTAGGCCACAAATATCAATAAAATAATTATAAATACCTTGCCAATTATCTCTCTCTATAGGTATCTATTCTTCATTGAATTACTCTAAAACATTTCTCACACATTTGATACAATCACTAGGGATGACTTGACCATAATCATTTTTAGTATCAATGTCTAATTGTAGTCTTTGTAGCCAATGAGAGTCTTCTTGAAAATTGTAATGGGATGACTTGGAGAGGAACTAGGTGGGATAGGTGAAGCACAAGCTTGATTGGAGTGGTCATAAGAAACATATGATTGATAATATAATGATAAGATTGGCCAAGGACTTGTTTATATTGAGGGGGGATAAGTAAAGAAGGATATGTCTATCTGACTTATGTTAGGACAAACTCAAGATCAATATAATCCATGAAAATTATGAGAAATGTGTAGAATAAAAAAAATAAATAAGAATACTTGGGTTGTTTAACCATTAGATTTATGCTTGAAGTCACCATTGGTGTTTAGTGAAATTGCCTTCTAAGGATAGTATCTTGAAGAGAACACCAAAAATCCTCAAGGAATGAACTATTTAGTCCCACCAGGTGTGCCAAGAATTGTTGTCACTAGAATTTTCACACTTTGAGGAGATGACAAGTTTCAACTTGTTAAAATGGCACAATGGAACCACATCAAGGCTGTGGGTGACCCAAATTTGAGGTGGATCTCTAGATTTTGGGATAGTTCCCCTTGATGTACAAGTTTAATCAATCTCATACTAACTCTTTGTGGGATGAAAAGGGACAAGGATAAATTAAATTAAATCTAATCTATGGGAGGTGATACACTAAAGATTTTTTCTACTCACACCATCTAACATGAACTTGGAACCAAAATAAGCCTATACATACATTTCATCCAATGATAATCTTCTCTTCCACATCAATGTTTCAAGCATGGGGTCTTCAAGAGAGCCTGGGCTAGAAGGACTTAATTAATAGGAATTATAAGAAATGATATTGAATATACCACTCACTAAACCTAAAATACACATTAGACACTTCTTGTTGACTTGTAAAAGAGAGATTACAAACACATAAGGCACTACGAAGAGTATCATGTCAAGGTAAGTCAGACTACACTTATAAAAGGAAAACAACAATTGTGTACACTTAGTGAAATATTTAATAAGGTAAAAAAAACTATATTTTTTAGCTAAAGGAAAAAATTTGGTAGGTATTCACCATACCAAGGTGGAGAGATCCTTATAATAGCCAAAAAGGATAGAATTGAGAGAGAGAAAGGGAGCTCAAGGGTCATTTAGACACTTGACAAAATAGGAAAAGGAGTTAAATTATAATATAATATATAATGAGATCGGTCCGAAAAGAGAATAAAGGAAAAATGTCTCTCAAACTTGTTTAACTCCTCTACATATGGAGTAGATTCCCTTGTGCTTGTATAAGAAACTTCCCTCATCATTTACCTTCAAAAAAATATATCATCACTACATAGGGTTAGATTTGATGATGGATATAAGTGGGATAGGTTATAAACAATCCATTACATATATTATATCATTTTCTAATCATCCATCTTCTTATATCCATGCACAATCATCCTTGATATTTCTAAATAACTCCTTTCTATGCACCTCTCACACTTGGCACCCAAAACCTTTTTGATTATGCAATATAATAAATGAATAAGGAGGTATTATACTTTTAAAGAGTTTTTATGTAATTATTTTCATCAAATAAAATTTAAAAGGCCTCCCAAATTGAGTTTCACCATTTTTTGTGAAGTGTTCATTATTTGCCCACTTGACTAGTTGATATGGAGAAGATAGAAGACATACTTAAGAGTTTTTATACCTTATAAAATGGTCATGGATAATTATAATAAGTCTCCAACTATCTCCCAAAATTTATTTGATCTTTTGAAACCATCTCATACCTACAAAACACACAAATTGGTCAAAAAGAGCCCTATTATGCACCATCCATACAAGTTTAGTACACCTCAGCCACATGGGGAGGATCCTTAGAGAGTATTATTATATCACCCCCAATTAATTTCATTTCCTTTCCACTACATTTGGATACTCCATTTTCAATATCACCTAGATCAGGTCTAAGAGAGGGTTTTGTGAGGGTTTCTTATCATTTTTGGTATTAACGTTTGTTCATGAAGAACAAACATTGGAGCTCTAATAAAATGATACTTATGGATTATTGAGGACCTTATTAATCATCACAAAATATCTCAGGGTCCCATGCATAGTCTCATAAATGTTTTAAGCATCGTAAGATGACTACTTAGGCTCTTCTTAGGCATTCTACAAGGTATGAAAGTTCTCAAGCCAATAAATGGATTATTGATGAGTTTTTCATAAAATAAAAGGCTTAAAAACCTATATTTTACTCCCATTGACATGTTCCAATTTTTTTCAATGGTCATGTATATCTAAAATGATGATGAATTATTTCTAGGTGCTTGGCCTAGACTAGGTCTAATAGACCTTACCTATAACTCTTGTTCAACCTAACCCTATAATTAATTACCTCACATTTAGGATATTCAAATAAATTTTATAAACTTCCATGTACATGAATTAGAGCACTATAATTCTTCACTAAGGCAAAAAATAAAAGTGGTCCCTCCTTTGAGGCTAGGTTTGCACCCTACCTAGCTACCCTACCTACAGACATCGTTAGATAGAACACCATATCTATTTTACAACCCTATATCAAGGTTTAAAATGTTTATATAGAATTTTTATAACTACACAAACCATTTTTAAGTATTTTTTTTGTTTTGGTCTACCATTTCATCCTTTTCCCTTAAAACTACCTCTTCATGCAAGGCAAAAGTGCCCTACCTCTGAGATAGAACAAAGGCATGTTCATTTATTATTTTAGATAAAAAAGTGTTTGATTAGATTATAAAACTCCAAATGGTGATATATACCAAATTTGAGCATCTAATTCCAAGCACAAGAATACTAACTTTCTAAATCTCTAAGGTAGACTTTCCCAAGATAGTCTATGTAGGTTATTTGGAAATGAACTATTTTTTGCTTGTTTGGATAACTTTGTTTTACAATATACTCATTTAAAATGGACTATTCATATTTAATTATCATTTTTTAATTGTTTCAAACATCATTCTAGTCTTTTGGTCTCTCAAACACCTTTTATACCCTTGGAAACATAGGATTAGGCTTACCCTTATGGACTAAGACAGCTTTGCTTGATGATCCCTATAGATATTTATGTTTGGACTAAGCCTTGAGATAATGTTAGAACCTATCCATGGATCCTAATTTTTATATTATGTTTATTTATACCTTTTTGTTTCATCAAATTCTATAGAAGCATCCTGATATAGCTCTTTTAGGTCACTACTGGACTAAGACATCCATTCACCCATCTTCCTCTACCTATAGGCTGTCATGAATTATTCTAAACTTGTTTAAAATTTGTATGGATATCATTTTAATTTCATAAATAAAAAGACACATTTTAGGTTTTTATTTCAATTGGAAATCCTCAAATTAACACAATCTTTATGCCTAGGTCTTGATTGGAACACTCACAGTCAATTATCTGTTGAAAGTTTTCAAGAGAGGGGACACCTATAAGTGTCATTAGATATATATACCCTATCACATTGACTATGAAATAATTTTTATACTCTATGATGTCATATCACATGCCTCAATAATTATATTCAACTTGGTTAATTTAAAAGACACAAAAATTTATGCCAACTCATTCCTTATACACCCTGCCTATTGTCAGTTGAATATATATATATATATATATATATATATATATATATATATATATATATATATATATATATATGGACTAGGAAAAAGTTTGGGAATAAAACATAAGTGTCATATTTCATCATAATAATTTACACCATAAATGTCATTTCACCCTTTGAATCATTATAGTATAGTCAAAATTCATGGTTTCTCACTAAATATGTCAAAACTATTCATATTTTCACAAGCCTATAGATGTCATAGTATTTTTTTAGTGTTTTTGACAGCATATTTAGGCATCCAAATGACCACCCTCTACTCATCACATTTCCATGAAAGTTGGCATCATCATTGTCCTATGAAAGGACTACAAGGTGAGCACATCTAGATTCTTTAGAGCATAATTCAAACATGTTGGAAGAAGTTAATAAAACTCCTTAGCTCTCTATTTTGGCCTTTTAGATACAAATGACCTGAACATATAGTTTTCTTCCTTTGGTCATGATTCTTGAACATCAAGTGACTACTAAAGGGTTTTTAAACATAAAAGCATGTTAACATACAACCTTAAGACAAAATATGTTTCTCAAACATCTCAAAATATTCATGAAACCCCTAAATGATCTTCTTAGGCCATATGTAAATGGAGGTTTTTATTGTAATATGCAGGCATAGGCATAGAAGGAGCAGGAAAGGTTTGTTAAAAGGAATATAAAACCTTAAAATTCATTATTCAATAATAAAAAAACCTAAGATAACCTTACATTACTTATCTTAATGTGGAAAACTTGCTTCAAAGCACCTGTAGGTGCATAATTTTGAGATGTAAGGAAATGGGGTGAAATTAGACCATGAACAAGCCTAAGAGAGGCTTATGAATCGTTAAGACCTTTAAAATGAAAAGGACACTAAAAAATCTATATAGAGGTGTTTAAAAACACTTGATACAATTAAAATTATCAAAACCAAACACAATATTATGAAACAGACTCAAACATGGACCCCTCATGGTTGGAAGTGCATAAAAAGATGCCTAGAGTCTAAGTGATAGTTCCAAAATATGGAAAATTAAAATTAAAATTATTTACATGAAAATGAAGCTAAATTAGGTTAATTTCAACCCCCAATATCAATCTTCTAAACTCCAATTATACAAACCATACCAAGCATTTGAAAGTGACTCTCCTTAGCTTACAAGCTCAAGAAATGAGCAGAATTAAAACTTGAACTTTTTGACCTTCTCTCAACACACAAGGTGTGTAAATGACTTTAAGGATCTGAAGAGATACCATCCCATAATTTTTTTGAAGGTGCATTTAAAAATTCCATACAAGTTCCATTAAGGGCCTAAAATCAAGGGAAAACTACCTCTTTCCACATGAAACTAATTCTTGAACTGACATCTAACTGATCCTAACATATTCTAACCTCTTCCACATTGAACTCAATCTTGGTGGAAAATTTTCTTAATCAACCTATCCATCCATACAAGTCATTAATTAAGCTAGAAATATGACCAAAATGCCATTTTTACATATAAAACATAGTAAAGTGAAAATTAATAACTTGTGAACATTTTAAAACATCTAAAAGACCATATTAGGACACATTAAACACAATTTGGAATGTTTACCATGTTTGACCAAAGTTTATTTTGGTTGACTAGACTAGTATAAGGAAGATGGACTTAGACCAAGGCTAGGCCAAGGATAAGTGATATATTTAGACACATATGAGACCCATATAGAACCTATGGAAACCTATAAAAAGTTTATAAATGTAGTGTTTGACCTAATTGGACTAAAATTCAAATTTGGTCAACACTAACACTTAGGTTTGGACTTTAGTCCTTACTATATATATAAGGGGGTTCAAGAAATCCCCAAGGATATGTATGGAATGGGATATTAATATTTTATTTTGTTATGGAATTCAATACTTCTTATTTAATGGCTTAGATTAGGGAAAATGAGGGAGTGATTCGGGATCATAATGAAAAATGAGGGAGTGACAATGGATGATGAAGTAATGATTAAGGATGATAAGGGCTAATGAGGGAATGATTAAAATAAATGAGGGATGAGGAGAGATAAGGAGGAAGTGAATGTGGATGATGAAGGACAATGAAAAATTACTAGGTATAATCAAGGATGATGAGAGATTGATGAGGGATGATGAGGTATTATGGAGTGATGAGGGACAATAAGGGATGATGAAGGATGATGGAGTGATTAGTGATGATGGGAAATAACTAATGCTGATGAGGGAGTGATTATAGATGATGAATACCAAATAGGGAGTGATTAAAAATGAGAAGGTACAAGGAGAGGGTGATTAGGGATGATGAGGTATGATTATAGATGATGACTAGTGACTAAGGATGATAAGGGATAATGAGGGATTGATTACAGATAATGAGGGATGATGAGGGTCGATGAGGGAGTGATTATAAATTATGAGGGATAATGAGAAATGATATGGGTATGACTAGAGATGATGAGGACCAATGATGGAGTTATTAAGGATGATGAGGGAGTGACTAGGTATGATGAAGGACAATGAGGGATGCTAAGGGAGTGACTAGGGATGATAAGGGTTGATGATGGAGTGATGAGGTATGATGAAGGACAATGAGGGATGCTAAGGGAGTGACTAAGGATGATAAGGGTTGATGAGGGATAATGAGGGACAATGAAGGGGTGATTAAAAATGATGGGGGATGACAAAAGTTGATGAGGGAGTGACTATGAATGATTATGGATGATGAGGGTTGATGAGGGAGTGATAAGGGATGATGAGGGATGATGAGGGATGATGAGGGATAATGAGGGATGATGAGGGAGTGATTATGGATGATGAATAATAATGAGGGTTGATGTAGGAATGACTAGTGATGATAAGGGATGATGAGGGATGATGAGAGTTGATGAGGGAGTGATTATGGATGATGATGGTAATAAGGGATGATTAAATTCAATAAAATAGGGATGAAGGATTATTATGGTTGAAGAATGAGTGTTGATAATGATGAATGAAAATTTATGTGATTAATAACCATCTCCATATAGTTTAGGGAAAGGGAAATAGTGATAAGAGTGATTTTGTTGAGTTCTATAAAATAGGGTTAGAAAGCATTCCCCTCCACCCTAAATAGTAGTGATGGTTATATTTGTAGTGGTAGTGGTAGTGTTCTATATGAGTTTGGAATGATAGAAGGTGACTTTGTTTTATGTGATCTATAAATAAGTAGTTAAGTTATGCATATTTGAGATTGGAATTCAAGAATGCATGGATTGAACCATATATGTAACATTTTTTTGAGTGAAAAATATGTTTTTAGTATGATTCTTGAATTATGTTTCAATTCCTTTTATTATAGATGAAGTGTAATCAGGTCATTAACTATATTCATGTTTGGTATAAGTGATCATATCATGATTCTAGGTAAATTTCATGTATTAGTGATTGCATACATATATGTATTACTATGTATACAATAGATATCATGTATGAATGATTATATCATGACTATAGGTATGATATGGTTCGCATGTTATAAGATAGTTACTTATGTGTATCAATAGGCTAATTGATCAAAAATCCTATAAATTATTTAGGAATTCAACTTGAATCCACCTTAAAAACTTTTACCCAATAGTCCCTAGTCACTCCTTTATCTATATAGGTGAGAATTCCCCCTCTCATTTCAATAAATGGCTTGATCAATGTCCCCTCTTGTTTATCCATATAAGTGATAATTCCCCATCTCATGTTTTTGAAGCATCCCTTGGTAATTCTCCTCTCTATTATCCCTTGATCTAATAAATCCCCCTCTAATAATTATCAAGAAAGACATTTTCCTACTTATTTCAAGATATGAATTTGGTAATCAATCGAGCATCATGTATTTAACATATGGCTTGGGTAGGATAGATACAGTCAGGATTTGATGTGGGTATTCACAATCAAGATATGGCTAGATTATTTTATTGGATAGGGTATACTAAAATAGGTAGGAAATATTGAATTAGGTAACTTATTTATGTGGGACACACTCAATTATGTATAGAAATAAGGATAAGTAGGTCTGTCATACTCAATTAGTAAACTAGGTGCTGCATACTCAAGTATAATAAGGTATATAAGGCATAGTCAACATCAAGATTTGTCTTATGTATCTAGGTAGGGAATACTAAAGATCAATATGTGCTTTGGGTTTTCAATATGGTAGGGTATATTCAAGTAGGTAAAGTATGTATGGAATACTCAATAAGGTAAACTAGGTTAGGCATAATCAATGGTATAGATCTATTGCATATGTAACATGATTCAAAACTTCAATTTTCATTATATCTTCCAATCGTAAAATTCTAAAAGATATGTATTGATTAGAATGCATTTTGAAAAACTAAATTCTAAATGGTAACCCCTATAGCTCTAGAATCGATTTTAGAAGATGTAGAGTGCCCCTAATTTATTATATTTATTAAAATAAATGTAACAAGTTAAATTCAATTTATATTACATTTTATATTTTTATAGCTTATTAAATTTATTTTACTAAATATATTATTTGACTAACACTAAAAAATAATAATAAACACATAAAACATTATTCCAAAGAGAATGTGCCTTTTGTACTTGATAGGGTGTACCCTCTTTTCATAGGGCATACGCCTTTCCAAGAAGACTTTATTTTGAATTTTATTATTTTCCTCTAAAGTTGATTTGGGTATAGGGTTGGGGAGGTCTAAACCTAACCTAAAACCAGCCATGGAGTAGCCCACATGGGTTTTAGGAAATTTAATAGTCTTTTTCATCTTTATCAACATATTTGATATGACAAATTTTGTTATTTTCTAAAAAAAATTATGGGTTTGTAGAGGATAAAGTGTAGTTTATATATATATATATATATATATATATATATATATATATATATATATATATATATATATATATATAAGCTATTATTTTAATTATTACTTAATTTTTACACAACATACACCATTATGGACTGTATACAAATTGTTACAAATAACTTTATACCTTTTTTACCGTTAATCAAAATTTTATAAAACTTATAGCTCAACAATGTACACATCACTGGTTATGTTTAAAAAATTTATTTTGAAGAATTTAAGGTCAAAATATTGTGTTTGTACATTTGTCATTTCAATTTTGTATCTATCTTTACTTTAAAATTATATATCCAACAATATTGGGCATTTCATCTATCCATTTATGAAATTTCATAAAAAAATCATTTGTGTAATCAAGAAAAGTGTGTTCATACAAATTAAATATCCATATGTTTAAAAAAAAAGGGGTCAATCCATGGTCATAAATGAATCTATTTCATACACTTTTATCATCTACGTATTGAAAAAATTATATATTTAGAAATTACATTCAAACATTCACAATTCATATTTTTACATCATTGTGAACTTATTTTGCCAAGTGTATCTAACATTCTCTCCAAGTTCAACTATTGTTATTTTTTATAGGTGTCTCTTTAAGCCTACCCCCACTTTGTCCCCCATTGTCCTACATCTAGCTATAAAAGTGACATAAAGGTTTAGTCCACAACCTAACTTCTCCTTTACATTTTCTTTAATAGATGATAAATGTCCCCAAATATAGATAGTTAATGGCGAAAAAAAGAAGTAAATGTGAATTTGTCATATTTTTATCAAGGGTTAGATCTATCAGTCAATATAGGTTGATGCATCCATGCATGATCCATCCCAACATATTATGTAGATGGTCCATTCATCCTTATCTTTATCCAGCATTCATTCTTATCTTTATCTCAACTAATCCATACCTAAGTTTAAAGCTTAATAAATCAAATATTTAGTTAGTTTCCAATCCTAAAATTTGTAAAACTAAGTATTGACTAGAATGGATTTTTAAAAACTAAATTTTAAATGGTAACTCCTACAGATCTGTAATCAATTTCAAAAGATGTAGAGTGGTCCTAATTTTTTATATTTAGTAAAATAAATTTAAGGTATAATATAAAATTTAATATAAATTAAATTTGAAACTATACTTATCAATCAATTAAATTTACTTTACTAAATATTTAACACACACAAATAAACAATAATTGCAGAAAAACCTCTTACCAATGGGCATATACCCTTTGATTAAAAATTTAAACCTTTTCATATTATCTCCAAATAATTAATTTCAAAGGGTGTACCCCATTTTTAGTAAAGGTAATACACTATTTTATAAATGTTATACACCATTTGTTAAAGAGGGTATATGCCCTTTGTGAAAAAGGGTGTATATTTGTTAGGCTTGGGACCAATCCATTTATAATTTACCATGCTTTTAAAAAAAAAAAAGGTGTGCGCCCTTTGTAAAAAAATATCTCCCCATGAATGTCACATTTTTTTATCCCCTAACTTTGTGCATTAACCCTTTCCTAATCTTATATTCTTATATTTTAAATTTACTTATTAGATATAATAAATTATGGTAACTCTATGTCTTTTTAAATTGATTCTAGAGATGTAGGAACTTCCATTTAGAAGATAGTTTTCAGAATTTAAGATTTGAAACTAACTAAAATATTGTATTTATCAATATCTAAGCTCAAGTATGGATGTCATTGGTTGAGATAGAGATAATGATACATATATGGATATGAGCTCAGGTATACATTGGTCGATATAGAGATAGGGATGAATGATAGAGATAGGGACTATGATAACATGAATACAACACCTATGTAATATGATGGGATGGAGAATTCACATATGCATCAACCTATCTTGACTGATATATCCAAACCTTGACAAAAATATGAAAAAAATTACATTTTACTCTTTCTATTCACCTTCCTCCTATCTCTACTTATCATCCCTAGTCACTCAATCATCATCCCTCATCATCCCTCATTATCATTATTCATCCATAATCACTCCATCATCCCTCATTATTCCTAAATAGACCTTCATTAGTGAGGGATGATTAGGGGTGATGAGGTATAATGAGGGAGTGATTAGGGATGAGGAGGGATAATGAGGGATGATAAGGTTTGATGAGAGAGTGATTAGGTATGATAAAGGATAATGGGTGCTAATGAGGGAGTGACTAGGGATGATGACAGATAGTGGGTATTTATGAGGGAATGATTAAGGATGATGAAGACCAATGATAATGTGATTAAGGATGATGAGTACCAATGATAATTTGATTAGGGATGATGAGTAAGTGCTTAGGGATGATGATTGGTGATGAAATATGATGAGGAAATAATTAAGGCTTATGAGGGAGTGATTAGGTATGATAAGGCATGATGTGGGATCATGAGAGAGTGATGGTGGATCTCTAAGAACCACTTTAGATAAGAATGAAGTGTTTAGTCTTTTAAGTACACTTATGAAGATACATAAAAGTGTTTCCATATGGAAGGCATTTTGGATTTCATTGTCTAAAAATACCTTAAACACTTGATGCCTAGTAGTGGAAAGTCATAATATTTGAGTTGAGTTTGAGATCTTGATAATATCCTAAGAAAAGCCCAGGATATACTTAATATAATCATAGGATTTGAGTTGAGTTTAAGATCTTGATTCATTTTAGTGGAAAGGTTTAGGATTTTGTAAAGTCCTTGTGAGATGATGTTACTTTGAACCCAATGTCTAGTACTAAGATCAAGTTGGAGTCAAGAGATGCTAAGATACTTCTGAGTATTAGCAATAGCACTCAATCAATTAATACTAGATTCACTGATTAGTACTAGACCTATTTAGTATTGGCCATAGATAACACTCAACCACTTAATGGTGTGTGTGTGTGTGTGTGTGTGTGTGTGTGTGTGTGTGTGTGTGTGTGTGTGTGTGTGTGTGTGTGTGTGTGTGTGTGTTTGAGCACCAAATTCAGGCATTTATGCATTTGAATCCCTCCCTCTCCATATGGTTTGATGAGTAATATAATGATATGATAAATTATGATACTAGCCTAAGAAAATATGGTTCAAAAATACTCCCCTCCACCCCAAATAGTAGTGGTAGTGTTAGTGTTAGTGTGCCATGTGAGTTTATAATTCTATAAAATGACTCTTTTTTATGTATGTATTAAATAAAGTGGCCAAGTCATGCATGTGTCATATTATAATCAAATCATGCATGGATTGATTCATATGTTTTACATTTATTTTGAAGTGAATGATGTATAATTTTGCATGAGACTTGAATGGTTTTTTGATTCATTTAGCTCTGAATGGAGTGCACTAGGGTGATTAGCCTCATTCATGTTCAATTTATTAGGTAGGGCCATGATGGATAAGTCTATGGAGACTTTCATATGATTTACATGGTGAGAATAAGATAATATTTAGTCAATCATGTTATTTAAGTAATAATAATCAAAGTGATGACTATTGAGTGGCTCACATTTATCTATCTCTATCCCACCTCCTCATTAGTGAAATAAAGATCCTTATTTTTGCACTGATGTTGGGGTGAAAAAGTGACCCAGAGGTTTGGCCCACAACCCAAATATTCATTTACCTTTGATTTATTAGATGATATATGCCCCCAAATATATATAATTAAAGGTGAAAATAAATAATAAAATGTGCACTGATGATGAAATGTATTAGTCAAGATAGGTTGATGCATTTATGCATGATCAATCCCATCATATTATGTATATGTTGCATCCATGTTAGCATGGGCTAGATATCTATCTTGGCTAATCCAATGCATCAATTTTTCACACTTTTTCATGTGGGTATTGCAAAACATTATTTTATTTATAAACTACATTCATAATGCCATAATTTGGATTCTTTCATTATTATAAAATTCTTTGTCTAAGTGTCTCTAACATTATCCCAATTTTAAATATTGTTATTTTCATTAAAAAAAGTGTCATTTAAGCCTCCCCCTATTCCCCCCCACTCCCCCCCCCCCCCCCCCCCCCATTATCTTGCATCCACCTTCCTATCTAACCTAGACCCTTCTTGGTTCCCTTTTTATGCCTTACGTGAGTGAAAAAAGAATTTTTCATTATATGTTAGTGTATAAATATTAAGAGTTGGGATGTGTACGGGACTAGAATGTAGGTAACCAATAGACTACCAATAATATTACAATAATTATGCTATATTTTTTAATAACTTGAGCCTATATGGGACATATTCTCATTTATCTTGCATTGTTTATATCTTGAACCTATATGGGGTAAATTATTGTTAGTATTACATTGCTTATATCATAGGACTATATGAGGAAACTTATTCGTAATATTAATGATACCAAAGTTTATATCTTTATATATTATAAAATAATGTTTTTATATTTTATCTTATACATGGTTACTGAACTCCTTAACTTTGTAATGTGTTTTTCATATGTTCATTCAAATTTAAAAATGGAACATATATCCAATTCATCAAATTAAAATTCATACTACTAGGGCATGTGTATCATTACATAAACATTATAGTAACTCATTCAATTCAATTTATCTTATAGAGGATATACTCATATTACTTTACTACTCTAATAAAGGAATCTACTCATTATAATATTCAATTTTATTATGGGTTTTAGCACTAAAAATTGTACTCAAAACCCCATCTAGGAATTTAGACATGTGGAGGCCTAAATCTAATAGGATGTATAACTCCTTTCTATTTACCATTAGAATAGTGTATATTATTATTTAGGTTTCATATTTTAGAATATTATTATTGGTAACTTACCCATGAATTTTTATTAAAAATAATATTTTTTTAGCTTCCCAAGTACATTATATTATGTTATAAATATTTAGCCACACAAAATTTGGAATCTATATATCTTCTTTTACGTTTATATGTACGCACATGCAAACATGCATAAAAATTTAGAAAATATATAAACTTAAAAATAGACCATAAGAAATTACAAGTAATTAGATTACATGATTACAATATGTTTGTACTTGTCAATTATTGGTCTAAATGAAGAATTATTGGCATGTTTTGTCAAAATATAATGGTGTATGACCCTTCTCCCAGACACCTATAATTGTCACATTCTTTATCCACAACTTTCACATTATTTTAAGCCTTTGTATTGAATATGCACTAATATTACAAATATTATATGACACTAAATTATGGCCATGTGAAGCTTTAGAGGCTCATTGTGACTAGATTACACTCACATTATTTGTTCCACATTTTTCATATTATGATTATTTTATGTCATTTTGTGCACCAATAGTGTTGTAATTTGAATTCAAAATTTATATGAATAATCATTTATTTTAATTAATTTATACATAGAGAATTTATTTATTATTTTCATGGATATTCATTGATCAATTACAAGCATTCTATTATAAATTGAGAAATCGTTAAAGTATTAATTGAAGCACACAAGTTAATGTTAGACACATCACAATATACTCTTTTGTATTTTGGTGATCAAATAATTTTTTTTTAATGATATTGTTACTTTTTTGGGCCTAACTAACATAAATATAAATATGCTATTCTACAGTTTAATTTGCACACTAGAATATGTATTATTTTCCTTAGGTTTTCACACAGTGTTACCTAATTAAAGTAAGAAATATAAATATACTTGGCAAGTGATGGGAGCAAATGATCACAAAATTGAATGATGTTTTAGGAGGTTAGAATCAAGTGAATATAATTATTAAAGTGTTTTTTTATTGGTTTCCTCTTTTTATAAAATGGTAGTGTATGATTAGAATATCTAGAGTGTAAGTGTATGGTGCATACATGCTTCTTGAATTGTTGTCAATTTTTTTATGTTAACGACCTATCATATCTAAGTGTGTATTTCCAATAAAAACCTAAATGTTGTTATTATATCACAAAATAATATTAAATAAACCCAGAGTATATATGTATTTTACATACTTATAAATTTAAAAATAATTAATAAAACTTGATTATTATTCTATACATTTTATTTAAGCTAGTTAAAAATAATTGTATATTTATGTTAAAATTTAATATAAATAAATTTATACATTTTTCAAATGAAAGAAATTATATTATAATTTTTTTTTTAATTTGGTCAAAATTTTTGTATATATACAATGTTATGTGATTTCCCAAATTACCAATATATATATATATACATATATATATATATACATATATATATATATATATATATATATATATATATATATATATATACATATATATATATATATACATATATATATATATATATATATACACACATATATATATATATATACATATATATATATATACATATATATATATATATATATATATATATATATATATACATATATATATATACATATATACATATATACATATATACATATATACATATATACATATATATATATATATATATGTGTGTGTGTGTATATATATATATATATATATATATATATATATATATATATATATGATGTAGATTGAGATGACTTAAAATCCCCCTAATTTATTCTATAGAAATTAGACCACTTAACACTCACTTTTGAGCTTATAAAAAATTCAGCTTTACACATGGCTATTTTATACATTTATAAGTTAAAAAAATTTATAAAAAATATTAATAATTAAGCGAGAAGTGAACCCTATGATTGTATTTTATGTTATTTAACCTCAAAATCTAGATTAGGAAATCTAGGGTTAAATGGGTAGAGATAGGCTAGGGCACAAGGATGTGTTAAAGTAGATTATTCACCTTATCTCATGTTCACCTAATTTATTTATTTATTCCCACTAACTTATGTGTGAGTATTTCATTTATCATAGTATACATATTATAAGATATTACATATTTATCTCTGAGATATTGTGGGGATATTGTATAGTTTTTTCTTTCTTTTAGGGATAGTTGTCTCTTAGTTCTAGGTTTGATCTCTTAGTTATGATTGATCAATTAGCTTGATCTCTTAGTTAGGATTGATCTTGCTTTCATATATATAAAAGGTTCATTCATTATATTTGACAAGATTTAAAGATATAATATATGATAATACTAATCTTTTGTTTTGCATATCTATCTGTAAGTTTATGATGTAAAATTGCTTTAATACTTTTTTTCTATGCATTTGTTATTTGACTAACACCATAAATATTTTAGTATTAGAATAATATGATTTCCATTCCTTTCATGGTTCCATAACTTAAGGTGTTGTATACATTCACTTATAAAAATTTCACAAGGTTTTATTTTGTATATATAATTTTATTATTTGTTGCGATAGTTGACAGGAATATTTATATATATTTTATTTCATGTTTTGGATCACAATGTTTATAATAACAATTTTGAAGGAAGGAAAAGGATCATGATTGTTGTTCAATTCTACAATTAGTTCTATATTTGTTGTATTATAGGCATGTTACATATGACATTATGTGTTTTTATGTGCACTATTTTCACTATTTCTACATTTTTATACATTGTTGATTATTTTGTATATCTGGATGCCCACTACACAATGATGCAATTTATATAGGTGCCAAATTCAAGATAATAGATATCATATGTATAAGAGAGTGTCAGTTTTAGACTAGTAGACACATGCACTATTCATCTCAAATTTCCTTCTCTTTAGTTGATGATGTAATACTCACATCAATAAAATCAATCAAAAGTTTGATCTTTCATCATCACCATTAACCCCTTGGTCATATGGTAAGGTCATGTGGAGAGGTGTTAGTTTTTTATTACTACTAGTGGGAGATTAAATTCAACCCTTAATTTTTTTCATAATCTATCCAATAATTATTTTTTTCCAATCCTTTAAAGTTTTTTGTATTTCAAAGTAGTTTTTTTACCCATTGGAATTTTTTTAAAAATATATATCTTTTGATGGGTAACTTGAAATAAAATTATATATTTTTTTAAAGTGTAAGTTCTTTTAAACTCAATCTATTGGTGTTATTTATTTTATAAAATGTAGTAAAATGTAAAGCGCTATTTTTTTTGGGGGGAGGGGATTCAATAAAAATATTTTGGGGGGTTATCTCGATGTTGTTTTGTGCACCCTTTTACATTATTCTACTATTTGGTGATTTCTTAGAATGGCTTATTATTTCATATTATATCAATGTGAGCCATTAATAACACATAATTACCACACATGGATACCAAGAATGGAAACAATAATTAAACACAAAGGATTAACGGCCTTAATGACTACTACATAAATAGTGTTCACTAAAAAATATGAGAAATTTCAGCACCAATGCAAATTTGATGAGTGTATGGGTTTGATAGGAACTTATGTAAGTGATAGTATTTTGTTTTATTTGGAAATATGTGAATATAATTTCAAAACATGGGAAAAAATAAAGGGTTTATTTGGTAAGGTGGATAACATAAGAGCCATGCAGATTGAATTAGAGATCAATTCTATCAATTTTAAATATTTTCAATTTATTATATATTATTTTACTATGTTCAAGAAATTGTTAACACAATTGAAGGAGAGTGTAAGAAACGATAAAGATGAAGAGTTTGTTTACATAATTATATTTAAGTTGAAAGGTTTATTATAAATCTTTGATTCTAAATTTTTTTCTAGAATGGATGCATTATGTACCACATTAAAAATAATTGATTTATAATTATTTTGTGAAATACTTACTAGGGAAGAATCCAAATTGTCTAAAATTGAATCTTTCACCTATAAAAAGGAATTATTAGCAAATCATCCTAAGGGAAATGTAAAATAAAAAAGTAAACTCAAAACTATTCCGTCTCCATCTCAAAGTACCACTAAACCCAGAGATAATAACTCTAAACCTATAGAGTCTTCTAAATCCAAGAATAATTCTAGCCTCTCATGCTTCTTTTGTGGGGGACTAATCATGTAGAAAAAAAGTGTTGGAAAATAATGCAATCCTTAGAGGATGAAATTAAAAAACACAATATCTCTATTTCCACCCCACTACCTTCCTATGAGCATGGTAAAGTACTTAATATTACTAGGGGATCTTAGTCACATATTATAGATAGTTGGGTTATAGATTCTAGGGATTATCACCACATGACTTCTTCTATGGAGTCTTTTGTATCTATTAATTTTAGTTATAATTCTAAAATTGAGGTCAGATATTTTTCCTTTACTTTTGTTAAGGAAAAAGGTGGCACCAACTTGTTGGTGATCACGTCAATGATGCACTATATGTTCCTAACATCACTTGACATTTTTATATCAAATTTTTCATTCTAGTTAGGGAAAGATAGTGACTTTTACACCATAAGGGGTTAAAATTCAAACCTTTTTAGAGCCTCATTCAATTTTTTCACAAGGTGTTATTGATCATAGGTCAAAATGATATCACTTTGAAGGTTTTGATGATAGTTATTCTATGGGAACATGCTTAATTTCTTTTGTTGATTATGAGATTCAACTTTGGTATGAGAGATTTGGACATCTTAATTATAGATATTTGAAGTTGTTCAAAACTCATGGTATGGTTGGTGGTTTTCCTACAATTTATTTTATTGGAGTTTTCCATGGCTATGAATTAGGGAAAAAACAACAAGATCTATTTTATAAGGGTATGCCCAAGAGAGATTATTCACCACTTGAACTTGTGCATTAAAACTTGATGTTTTTCCTACTCCTTCCTTCAATGGACCTAATTATTCACTTAAATTTATTGATAATTTATCTCGGTATACTTGGGTTTATTTTCTCAATTACAAGTGTGATTTTTTTTCATACATCAAAGTCTTCAAGGCTTTGGTCAAGAATCAATCTTATAGTTGGGTAAAGAAGCTCTACACTGATAATGGGGGTAGTACTTTAGCAAAGAGTATTTTGAGTTTTGGCATCTCATGACAATTTTCACCTTTATACCCCACAAAAGAATGACTTAAGAGAAAGGAAAAACATAACTTTAAATGAAATGGATAGCTTCATTATCCATTCTAAGGATTTGCCTCCTATATAATAGGTAGAAACACTTAATTATGCAAACTATATTTATAATCAAAAACCACATAGAGCACTTTAGCATTTGATTCTAAAGGAGGATTGGTCTAGATCTAATATTGATGTCTCATTATTTTGAGTTTTTGGGAGGTATGCTTGGGATTTTTTAGTAAATAATAAAAATAAATCCATTGATAATAAAAATAAATGCTTGATCATTATAGGGCATGATGAGCACATGACAGCTTATTAACTTTTTGATCTTGATATTCATGATGTTATTTTTTGAACACATGTTTAGTTTGATGAGAGTTTATTTTATCATGATTCTTCATCTTCTTCCATGTCTTATTATTCTTTTTTACTCCCATCCATTAATTATTATTCACTTCATATTGATGATCCCTTCTTTGAGTACCAAATTTAGGAGGACACTAAGGAGGTTATGGATGTAGACTTAGATGTAGATCTTGTTCTAACTATGCTTAAGTGGGATCATACTATAGTTTTTGGGGCAACACCTTTCATACATAATCTCTAGCCACTAGACATCATCATACACATTCTACAAGTTCTACACTTTTGTGTAAGGTAATTTCTAGGGACCCATAAACTTTTTCATGGGTTCATGGGATACATGAGTTGGATAATGTGATGATATATGAGTATTATTCTTTGATGAATAATAATATTTATGATTTGGTCACTCTTCCTCAAGGAATAAATTTGGTTAGATGCAAGTGGATATACTACAACAAATATGTAGTTTATGGGTCTATTTAAAAATATAAGGCACATCTTGTAGAAAAGGGTTTCTCACAAGTCAAAGGTATTGATTACTTTGACACTTTTTCCCTTATTTCTAAGATGGATGTTGTGCACCTTGTACTTTATAATATCTACATCACAAGGTTTTATAGTGTAATAGATGGACATAAAGAGTGTCTTATTACATGGATATTTATAAGAAGGAATATACATAGAGTAACTTGCTAGGATTGTTCATGAGTCTTCTCTTATTTTTTGACTATGAAGGTCTCTCTATAGTCTCAAATTAGCTCTTCAACCCTAGTATGATAAGATTGATTATTTTCTACTATCTACTAGCTTTCTTCACTCCCACTCAAATCATATTATATATATCCATCATTTTGGAGAGGATATTATTATACTATTTTTTTATGTTGATAATCTTCTTCTTATAAGTAAATCTTATTCTTAGATTCAGGTTATTCAATAGGCTCTTCCATTATAATTTGATATGATAGATCTTAGTCTTTTTAACTTTTTCCTTAGTTTACATATTTCTCAGTCAGATTAAATGATTCATTTGGGTCATCATAAGTACACCATTGATCTTCTTCAATGTTTTAGCATGTCTAGTTACAATCCCAGCCACTCTCCTTTCTAGTTGGGGGTCACTCTTACTTTCACTTGCACTACTCCTCTTTGTGATCCTATATTATATAGGTAGTTGGTTGAAACCTCATGTAATTAAACCAAACTCTCCCTAATATTTATTTTTTAGTAGGGATTATATCTTAATTAAAAAATTATCCTTATGATTGTCATTATTAGGATACCAAAAGATTTTGTGATATCTACATGTTACTTACCACTCTAGATTACACTACACCATAGGTTATCTCAATTGGTTGGTTATACTAATTCAGATTGCGTAGGTTATATTGATGATAGGTGTTTCACTTTTTCTTCATTATTCTTAAGTTTCTTGGCCTTATAAGAAGCAACAAGATATTTCACCTTCATCTACAGAGATAGATTTTAGGGTATCAGTCATAGAGAGTTTGTAGGTTCCTTGATTTCATTTGTTATTGATAGAGTTTATATTCACATAGGATTAACCTAATGTACTTTTGTGTGACAAACAAAGTGCAATTTAAATTTATCATAACCTTGTTGAGTACCAAAATAATAAGCATATTGAGATTCACATGCACTTCATTCATCAACACATTCTGGATGAAGTTCTTAGATTAGAATATATTCTAACTCAGTAAAAATTTGCTAACATCTTTACAAAACCTTTTGCATCACCTCATTACCTTGAATTATATGGCATGATTGGGGTTTCAAAATTTATCCTTGGGGGTGTTCATGAGGACATATTTTTTTTAATTTATTCATGGATATATTATGCATGAGTACCTGATCATACTTTATTTTTAAGACTCATATTTTAGATACGACACTTTATGTTTGGGACCTAGCTTCAAATGAGGGGGTTGTTAGATTAGGTTATTTACCTTATCTCTCTTCACCTAAGTGATTTATTTTTTTATTTATTTATTTATTCCCACCCACTTAAGTGTGGATATTTAATTTATCTTATTTTGGATATTATGAGATATTACATATTTAGCTCTTAGATATTATGGGGATATTTTCTATTTGTTTATATCCTTTAGGGATAGTTATCACTTAGTCTAAGGTTTGATCTCTTAACTTGATTTCTTAGTTAGGATTGATCACTTATCTTGATATATTAGTTAGTATTGATATTCTTTACCTATATATGCAAGGCACATTCATTGTATTCGACAAGATTTGGAGATATAATATATGATATTGATGTTTTTTTATTTTTCACATTTATCTATAACTTTATGTTGACAAATTTCTTTTAGAGTATGATTTTTATGAATGTGATCTTCTACTAACACCATAAATCTTTGTCTTAGAACAATCTAATTTTTATTCCTTTAAGGATGGTATACTATCTCTAAAAGAAGCTAATTAATTTTTAAACTTAGATAAATGTATAACAAATTTATTATGCTAACATATGCTAAAAATAAAAAATATTGATATGATAGATATTGAAATTATAATGAAAATAAGATACTTAATTGGTTCTGATACTAATACAAATATGGATCTAGAATAGGAAAGAATAAGACAAGAAGTGGACTTTCGATCGGTTAACATATTCTAGATTAAAAACTTTTGTGACCTTGAACACTTGTGTTGTAGTTGTATCAACACTTCTATCTAAAATAGACACATGTTTCTTATATGGAATAAATACTATATATAGATGAAACCACCTAAAATATTGTGGGTTCTATGTTATCTTCACTCGGGTGTGCCCAAATTCTGATCATGCATTTTCATTATTTGTCAAATATTAAAACCCTAATACTTCATATTCATAGTGGCTACAAGAAAATGGGTTAGTGGGTACACATTATCGAGATGCTATAAAGACCTCTATATCAATGAGTATTGCCTACATAGATAATACTTAGAATAAAGCCTCAGACTTATGTATTTATGGCTCACATGTTTGCTTATATGTGTATAAGGATACAATGTGTGATAAGTATGTACATAAAGTGACCTAGCTTGTAACTTGATAAATTTTGATCATGGGATTCAATTTTAGTACTTCACAACTATATATGTGTTGTCACTATGACTAATATGGAAATAGGGGAAATGGAGAAGATTTTTCTCACTTTAATATTTGATTGAATGACTTTGGTAAGTTACTTTGTGAGCGGTAAGAAGTTGTTAGGTGAAGAAAAAATGAAGATTTGTCATGCATATATAATAATAATTTTTGATAATATCTTGCATCAAATAATTTATGTCAACCATAGGAATATGTTTGACTTATAAATTGGATGACTTTAGGGAACTAGACACTTGCATTAGAATAGGACACTAGCATCAATGTATGAGTTTTATTGGGATGCAAGTATCCAAAAATCTATAAAATAAGCATATGTATATAACTTGTAGAGACATAAGATAAAGAGGTTTGTATAATTTAATGCATGATATAATTTTTGAGTCATCATAATAACATTGCTTAGACTAAGAGATAAGGAATATGTATAAATAGATAATGCATGTATGTCTTTTAACAATGAAAACTTATAGATGTTGAACGTACATCCATGATATATATTGTCCAAGTATACAAGACTAAGGTGATATATAATTTATAAATAGTGTCTACATTTATCCCCTTAAATCTAGTAATAAAATTACTAATTTAAAATAAAATAAATGTGTATATGGGTGTGTATAGGACACCTTGTCTTTGCATGAGTTCAAATTGAGTGATTTTTTGGTGACTTAAGTACAACCAAAATCATATTAAAATATATAATTAGTGTATTTTATTTGAAATTATTGAAATTAAAAAGAGAAAATTTTATTAGTACACATGTATATTCATGCAATTATCTTATCAGTTTAGAATTTTATTTGAACATATGAAAGATGTATCATTATGAACCATTAGATATTAGATTAAGATAAATGTAAATATGTAAAGTGAATATATATATATATATATATATATATATATATATATATATATATATATATATATATTAGAGGACACATTTACCCAATCTTGGAGAAAACTTGAGGTTCCACCTGATATTTGAGATTAGATCAATCATGTAACCTAACCATACTCATAACCTAGTGAGTGTGAGTGAGCTAAGTCAACTCACAATATAAATAATGAGGTTAGATTATTTAATCAAGTCCAATCCTAGAAAGTTGGTAATATTAAGTGATTTAATAACATCAAGCATACCAAAAATTAACCATCTACTACATCATATTGTCTCAATATAGTCCATAAAAGTCAAATATGGAAGGTGATAATAGTCTATAATAGTGTTTTAAAATCTGAAATTGATTTTGATTTTGTAATTTAGGTGTCCTTTTCATAATATATGCACCTAATAAATGTCTCATGTTGAAACCTAGGTATATTAATGTAGAAATGTATATAATTTTACCACAAATTTATATTTGAATGATTTAATTGTAATATTTGGTCCATTTTCAAACTATGTAAGTGTGAAGAACATGTTTTCATAACATGCCCCCCTTGAATATTTGAAGCTAAAACTAGTTTAAGTGTGGAGAACATGTTTCTAAAACATGTTATGACATATATTTGAATTTAATAAACTATGAAAAATAAGTAATCCATGCCTCTATGGCATGCCCACACTAATATGTGCCCCTTTTGAAGTGAAGAGAAGTAGAAACTGGTAATCATCTTACCTCAAAAGGATAAGAAATCTATATAATCTGTGTATAAACCACTGATTATATATAATTAATATGTATATTAAAATATATCATTGAAGCACAAATAATTTAATGGCACCAAGTCCTAAGATGCATGATGTGAATCATGGAAACGTCTAGATAGTAACCGTATAAGCTCAACAGTTAATCAAGCACACACACAATAGCACTAAAAGAAAAATCAAAAGATAGTGATCTAAGGAGACCTAAAACAAGGTACATGTTTAAATACCACACAATAAAATGGACATAACTTAATAAAATTTTCAAAAAAATAATAATGACATATTCAAATGTCAACATACAAAAAACCATGACATATATAAATATCACACTAAAAAAGCATAGGTATGAAGGTCATAATCAATAGAGCAAATTGAAATGTTAAAAAAATTCATACAATTCATGATAATATAAATTAACAGACTCAAGAAAGTTAAAAAAAACATAGGCAATAAGCAATCAACATAACATAACATACTAACCCATGGATAATATCTATTAACAAAAAATGTTGAATACATAGCATATCAAGTACATTATGAAAGCTATGATAATGGATAAAGGCATTTATATGTGTATAATCTCAAAAATAATAATGTAAAGTGATCATATAATAATATAACTTAGATGTATAGTGATCAAATAAGCAGATGCCTTCGATGTCCATATGATATGAGTAGAGGGAAGACCAAACATTTAAAAGTGCATAGATCATGTATTTGTGTATGCTTGAATCACATTAAAAAAATGTGTGAAACACATGTGTATATAGAAATAAATGTTATTCTATTTACAAAAATCTAACCAAAAACATATATGCCAAGGAAATAATAGAAAATGTAAATGCTAAAAATATTTTTGGATTTTTTAAAATTTTTACTATATTTTTGGTATATGTGATATCTCTTAATAAATATACTTACACAAGTAAATAATATTAATTGGGTTTTTTAGATGTTTTGCATCAAGTGTATCTATGAGGTACATATATTTTAACAATATTTTTGTAATTGTAAATGGTCTCAAACAATGTTGTTTGAAATTTCCTTGTCTTTTTTTGCATTGGTATTATTTTGATTTTATTTTAGTACTAGGCCATGAAGAATAAATTCACATGGATGATCCTTTTTTTTATATGCATGATTAATGTGGTATTCATAAAAATATAATTTTTAGTATTCATTTTGTGTTTTTTCACTCAATTGTTCTAATTAATGAAATCCCTTTTCACAGTATTTATTATATTTTATAATACCTTTGAGAAAACACATACAGAAGGTATCTCAACTTAAATCAGTAACACTAACTCTATACCATAAAATAAATAATAAGGTGTAGTCTAGGTTGGTGTGTGAATAATATTATGGTATGCCCATAAATCATATATCATATATTGGTGTCAATATGTGTTGTGTTTTTTACCCTTTTTGCCAAGCATTTTGATAATAGTTTTATTTGTTGTCTTTGCTTGTTCATTATGTTGTGGGTAGTAAGGTGTATAAAATGTATGTTAAATTTTATACTTACTATCTAAGTACTTTATTTTTTATTTTAATGATGACCCATTTTTAGTAATAGTAGCTAAAGGTATGCCAAAATAAGATATATTATTGGTCATCAAAAATCTACATATATCATCCATTGTAGTAAACTCAAGTAGAATTTCATCCACCCATTTTGTAAAATATATTTTAGTTGTGATTATGTTTTTTTGTCCACCTATAAGCATGGGATTTATATTTCAAATCA
Source organism: Torreya grandis (assembly GCA_037957365.1). Classification (NCBI taxonomy): domain Eukaryota; kingdom Viridiplantae; phylum Streptophyta; class Pinopsida; order Cupressales; family Taxaceae; genus Torreya; species Torreya grandis. The sequence continues at coordinate 2,938,158 of JARHVA010001831.1, forward strand.
AATTAAATCCCCAAAAGGATAATGACCATGGTGATACAGTAAATTATAACTCATGAGATGGTGTATGGTTTAAGTTGTATTTTGGGTTCACTAGAAATCAAGGGTTAAAATGGTAGAGATATCATAGGGCACAAAGATGGTAGACTATCTCTAAATTAGGATAAATAATTTTTAGATTTAGATAAACATATACTAAATTCATTGTGTTAAGATATGTTAAAAATGTAAAATATAACTATACTAGATATTTCAATGATAATAAAAACATGATACTTAGCTAGCTTTGATGCTAATTTATAGATCTAGATCTAGAACATGAAGTAATAAGATTAGAAGTGAATTATATATCAATCATTAGGTTCTAGATTAACCACTTTTGTGACCTTAGACACTTGTGTCAACTTTGGGTGGTTACATCAACACTTCTATCTAACTTAGATGGTGTCTTATATGAAATACCTATTGAATTTAGATGTGACCACCTAGAATATTCTGGGTTATATTTCACATTCACTCTAGTGTGATTGGATCCGGATCATGGGTTATTTGTCCTTGTCAAATAACAACCCTAGTTATTTATCTTCATAGTAGTTGTAGGAAAAATGGGTTAGTGGGAACATAATGTCAAGATTCCTCAAATACCTTTCTATCAATGAATGTTGCCTACATAGATAATAATCTGAAGAGGGACTTAGACTTATGTAGTTATCTCCTATATGTTGGCTTGTGTGTTAATAAATATGCAATTTGTGATAATTAAATAATTATAGTGACCATGCTTGTAACTTATCAAATGTGTCTCATGGGATGTGCCTTCAATTTTTTAGACCTATAAGAGTGTTGTGACTATGAATAATATATAAATAGGGGAAATAAGGAATATTTTAATCATATGAGTGCTTGATTTAATGCCTTTTTTAAGTTATTTTTTGAGAGGTAATAAGTTTCAAGGTGAGGAATGAATGAGCATTGATCATGCATATATATCAATCCTTGTATAAAATATCTCACATTCAATCACTTAGGCCTACTATAAGAATATGAAACTAACACCAATGCATGCATTTGACTAGGACGTAAGTGTCTAGAAAGATGGAAAATAGGCACGGGTCCAAAACATACAAAGACATAACTTGGAAAATCAGGATTATAGCATTATGGGTATGATAGAAGATCTAAGTTATCAGAATAATATTAGTTAAAATAAAAGGTAAGAAATGGGTACAAAGAGATAGTGTATGCGAGCTTTTTGACAGAAAGAAGATCTAAAATTTGAAGGTACATCCATGAAATATATTTTCTAAGTTTACAAGATTGAGGTGCTATATAATTCAAAAATATTGTCTAAACATACAAGTAGGCTAAAATTAATTCATTTGAAAGTTTAATATTTTTTAATTAATTTATTTTCTTTAGTAGGTTAAAATTGAATGGAAGGTTGCATTTTAATTTAATTTAAAATAAGAATTTCAAAATAAATTAGAACAAGTGTTGTCCAATAATTGAATATGATGTGAACATGTTTTACATTTTTGGAATAATTTTTGAATATCTAATATGTCATGATTTAATTGATTATTTTAAAGTAAAATTTAAATAACTAATACATAGTATTATGATAGCTATTAATTATTATCATTTTATCTGTAAGTAATTATGTGTTCTAAACTCATTTCAATTTTATTAGTACATATTCATTTATTATGGCTTCTCTTTAGGTGAATGTATTATTGTAGACACTTAAAAAAATACCATTTAGTATACATTTGAAATTATTTTATATATAATATCCAAATTTGTCTATGTATAGGTGATAGTTTTAGATTAATTTTTTTATTGAAATATTATGATATTTTTTTAAGACTCAAATTTTATTTTGTGTTTTTTATATAATTCTCATAATAACTCATCTTCTAGTTTTATTTTTAAGATTATTTGTGTGATCTTAACCCTTCTCATGACTCTCTATATAGTTATGCTTTGATTGCTTTTCATTTATAAATTAAATTTATATAGAGATGATAAATGCACATGATAAATGCATTTCACATATGAAAAGAGGGCATATATCCGAATTTTCAAATTCAAATACATGTTAATGCAACATGTACATCATTACATAATATTATTATGATAGCTCAATTTATTTTATAGTGGAGGTAGTCATATTAATTTCACTAATCCATTAAAAGAATCTACTCATTAAATTATTAAATTTTATTATATCTTTTATCACTAAGAATTGTACTCACAACTCCAATTAATGCTTTAAACAAATGTGGAGGCTAAAATATGACATGTTATATAACTCCATTTTATTTTTCGTTAAAATAAATTATTTTTAATTAGAAAAAATGATACTATTTTTAGTTTTTATATTTTAATATATTATTATTAGGCACTTATTTGGATGCATTTATCTCTGAATGTATTTGTATTAAAAAATGCTTTTGCAGTGCCACATGTATATTACATTATGTTTTGGAGCTTTAGACATAATATTTTTTATACATGTATCTTATTTTATTTTCATAAATATGTATATATATTAAATTTTAATTAAATATAAACACTTGAAAATTATCCTTCAAAAATTATTAGTTATTAAATAATATGATTTTAGGATATTTTTACACTAATTAATTATTGATCCAAAGTGAGAATTATAAGCATGTTTTATCAACTTCCTAATGTTTAACCCTTATCCTACCCTCATAAAACTATCATATTCTCCCTCATTTTATTTCACACTTTTATGAGCCTTTGTAATAAATTTGCACTAACCTTTCAAATAGTTTGGAACATTAAAATATGGACATAAGAAATTTGAGTCGCATGTTATGACTAGAATGCACTTGATTTCAATGTTCTACATTTTCATCTTATGATTATTTAATGTTAGTTTTTATACGAATAAGGTTGTAATATGAATTCATTTTTTTTTATAAATACATGAGCATTATAGTTCATTTAGACATATAGAATCTACCTATAATTTTATAGAAATCAAGTAATCATTAGAATATTCACTAAATGAAAAAATTTAATATTAAACACATCATAGTACACTGATTTACTTCTTCTTGATGAAATTGATTTCTTCTTTTTAATATTTTAACATTTTCCTGGACCTAAAATATAAAGATAATTTTATTAATCTCTACATTAATTTAGGCCCCAATATATATATATATATATGTTATTTTTCTTAAGTTTTTGGTTATTATTGTTTAATTAAAATGAGAAAAATAAAGGTAAAAATAATACAAACACAGTCATTAAATTATTTTTGGATTATTTTAAATTTTGTCCATAACAATAGTGTATCATTTGAAATCTCTAAAACTTAATTTTATGATCCATATATACTTTTTAGATTATTATCAATTTTATTAACTATATCTTTATTATTTCTATGTGTATATTTACACTCACATTCTAAGAACTCTCATTAAATCATAATATAAAATAAAATAAATAAATATTTTTTTGCTATTTTTTTTAGAAAAATTTAATTTAATTTGGTAATTATTTTATATATATTATTTAACTTAATTAAAATAATTGAATATTTATATTACACTTTAATATAAATTTATTTACACATTAGAAAAGAAGAAAACTAGTATAACAAAAAGAATGATGAAAAAACTAATATAACAAACATATTTTTATGTTGATCAAAACATGTATATATCCATGAGATGTGGTGTCCCAAATTACCTACATTTTAATAAAATGAAAAATATAATCTATTTTCATAAAATAATTGATGTTGATTTTTTTTGTTTTTCATTTTAATATCGATAAACACCTTAGAAGTTACTTGATTTATTCTTTACAAATCGAGTTTATAAATAATTCATTCATCCCCATGGTTACATGTGACCTTTTTGTATATTTGAATGTGCTTTAAAATATTAAAATTAGGATGTATTAGTCTAGACAAATAAAAAAGTTAAGTGTTATTATTTTATATTATGTACATGTATGGATGATTAAGCTAAAGTTTGTTATTAAGTTATAATGATAATTTTGAAAAATCATACTATCTTCCATAAATATTTATATATCTTTACTAATAATTTTTCATCTTATAATGTTATCTTTATGAATTTTTTCATGTGCTTAATTATGAAAATTTAAATTGTACATGAATCTTATTCAAATTTTAAATTCAAGTCATTATTTTCTTTTGATTATTAAGCATTCATCTAATTCTTAGTAAGCATTTATTATTAGAATTTTTAACTAATTTGTGGAGACATAAATTTTTATATATCTTCAATAATAATTTTTCATCTTATAATGTTATCTTTATGAATTTTTTCATGTGCTTAATTATGAAAATTTAAACTATACATGAATCTTATTCAAATTTTAAATTCAAGTCATTATTTTCTTTTAATTACTCAACATTCATCTAATTCTTAGTAAGCATTGATTATTATAATTTTCTAACTATTTTGTCGAGGTCTTAGTTAGGAAGTATTATTATGAAAGGAGGTCTCCTAGAAATTTTTAATTGATGTTAAAGAATACTTTAAAATTATTTGTACTAAAAATAATTTTATAATATTAAAATTTTGAATGCATATTGTATTTTTTTTAGGAGATAATATTTATGATTATTGTATTTTTATTTATAATAAAAATTTTAAACAAAATTTTTATATTCATAAATTTATATTCTATAAATTTATTATTATAAAATATTAATTATCTTTTTTTCAATTTTCTAAATTTTTTTTCCTTTTTATTTTTAAGAAAATATTTTAAAATTATCTATTTCTATATTGTATATTGGGGAGTATGAGGTGATCTCATGTATTATAAGTAATCTCTTAAATCATAACCAATCATAATAAAAATTTCTGATATAATAGACTTTAAACTTATTCCATTTTTATTTCTAAACCTTTCCTTTTTATGAGACCATTCATTCATTAAACAAATGAGCAATAACTCCATCCATGGAATCTCTTCCTTAATTCATGCTAGAAGAGTAATTTTAGAGAAATTTGTAGTAAAATTGATCTCATATTATTAAAATTTGAACTATATGTTTAATTTTTTAGGAGATAATATCTAAAATTAATATATTTTTATTTATAATAAACATTTAAACAAAAATTTTCTATTCATAAATTTATATGTGATAAATATCTTTCTATAAAATAGTTAGAGTATCTTCTTTTTTCAATCCACTCAAATTTTCCTCTTCTTAATTTCAAAAAGATATTCTAAAATGACATATTTCCATATTGCATACTGGGATTATGAGGTGGTCTCGTATATTGTAAGTGAAATTTCATACTATAACCAAGGCACTTGACATTGTGGACCTTAAAAGGATTCTATTTCTATTTTCATGCATTTTATTTTAAAGGGGGATACCCAATTATTAAATATATAAGAAACAACACCTCTATAATACATTTGCCTTAATGCATGCTAAGAGATTAACTTAAGGATCATTTATAATAAAGTGGTCACATGATATTAAAATTCTAGTATATGTTGTATTTTTTAGGGAATAATATCTAAGATTGTTATGTTTTTGTTTACAACACAAATTTAAACAAAATTTGTTTATTTAAAAATTTATATTTGATAAATATCTTTCTACAAAATAATTCCAACCCTTCCCTTTTGTTTCTCTAGTCAATGATTAATTTTTTTTATTTTTAGGAAAATATTTTAAAATTACATGTGCCCATACTATATACTAGGAGTTTGAAGTAGTCTTATATGTTGTAAGCTACTTGCATATGCTAACCAAAGCATCTAACATCTTTAATCTTAAAATTATTTTATTTTCATTACCATACCTTTAATTTTTAATGGTATCACCTACTCATTAAAAATATGAGTAATAAACCCCTCCGTTGGAGATCTACCTTCATGCATGCTACTAGTCAGCCATATTACACAATTATCCAAAATCAACATTGACTCCTTTCAGATAAATTATTTCAATAAGATTATAATGATAATTCACTTTCATAAATGAATGTTTGTTTTTCAATTTTTTTTTTTATAAGTGCCTTTTTTGGTTGGCATTGTGTTTGTTTTGTATGGGATATACACTCATTTTTATTTATTGTTTAATTTTGATTTAGTAATTTCCATCACATTATTAAGGGGAATGGAATGAAAAGAATGAAAAATTTTATGCACATTTTTTTTTTATATTAGAAAGATATTTGTGTATTTATTAATTAAAATAATAGAGATAAAGAATGAAAAAATATTTGTATGATTAAAAGGTAGTTGGTTGGTGTTCATAATTTTTATGGTAAGAGCTTCGAAGTACTTGAAACAATTTAAATCATGTTTTAGAAAAATATTTTAATAGTAAAATTAAGCACATTATTTAATATTAAAATTAGGTGAGGTATATCATTCCTCATAGGGAGAGAGTCCCAAGTAGAGTGCTTCACCATCAATGAATCATGCACCATACATCCATCCTACCCATATTATTTACCAATACCAAGATGAACCAAAATTCTCCATTTAACTGGAGGATTTTTCTCAACATACAAGCATACGCCTCCTAAAGAAGCCCATTGATAAGGTATAAAAATAAAAATTTCAACAAAAAGTGGATTCCAACTACCAAGCTAAGCAATATGAAGAGACAAGAAAAGGTTTTGAATGCAGCTCAGCTACCATGTAGGTGCTAGAGGAGAAGAACCTTATAGTAGGATATGATTTGAGATTAGATTACTAGTGCATGACATACTTCCTAGTGGTTGAAAAGGTCATATAGGTGTTAACAACTCAACAAAATATTTCTCCACTTGAGTTTAGATCTAAAGAAAGAGAGTTAAGCACATGAAATTTTTCATTAACAAAAAATTGTAAAGATATAAGCTCATTTCTAAAAATATAAGATTTTTTATCATCTCATAGGTGAAAAAATAATAGTAGCTATAAGCAAATTTCAACTAAAGCTATGTAACATGGCCACTATGTAAAATAACCTAATAGATCAATGCTCCAAGAGATGGACTCACAATGGAATGGGAATTAAATATTTTGAATATACTTCTAAAAACTCTTAGCTTGAGGAAAAGTCTAAAATATATGGTTTAAATATTACGGCCTTTCACAAGAAAGACACTTGGGATAAAAAAATTCCCATATGATGCAAGTAATTACCGAAAAACATCCTTTGATAAGATAAACACCACAAAAAATGAACCAAATTTTACTCCAATGGAGCCTCCCAAATGTATTCGAGTAAAAGGAATCAAGTCATAGGTGAAGACTTAAAACCCTACTAGTTATTATGTTTATCAATAGTTGAGGAGAATGGAATAATTTTTTTCTATAATAATCCAAGAATTTTTTTTTCAGAAGTATATAAAAGTTCCAATACTCGTATTTCCAAAAAGAAGGTGGTATTTGAAGACTAAGCTTATACATTGTCAAATATAGCACACGATTTTGAATTCATTGGATGGAAGTAAAATATAAGGAAAGAAGATTGTGTTTCTTCTATAAAACATGCCAAAGATTCCATTCTCACAAAAAAACAAGATCATGACAAAGATGAATTCCATTTTCAAAAAGCCATACTAAGTACCTTATTTCTTAGAGTTTCTATAGGGTATTTTTGTTAAAAGTGGTATAGGGTGCCATAATCTATGGTCATTGAAATAAATTTTAGTTCTATAAACCTATTAAAAACCCTTTTGAGAAACTATTTGATAGCATTAAAAACCTTCCAAATATTGTGGGAAATAAATGTACCCTTAATTTAATAGTGGCAACTGTAATGAGAAATGTATGAGACCTAATCTCATTATAAATCTATTCACCATAGGGAACACATACAAAAATGCAAATTTATATAATATTTTTTCACTCTTCAATCCCTTCAATAGACTGAACAAACCATTTATCACAAAGGGAAATTTGATTTTAATGGACATTAATAATACCCATTAGTACATTGTCTTGAAGAATATAATATATCTCCCATCTATATGGAAACCACTTGTATGTTTAAAATTATCCAAAAGGAATTATAGTAGTATAATAATAAGGCTTAAAATATGTTTCCTTAGAGTGATATTATCAAAATGAATAACACATATGATTAGTTACAAAATTATTAATGAAAACCTAAAATTTAATAGCCAAGGATAATGGGTTGGTACTCTAGTAGGATATTTTATGCTCAACCTATGTTACAAAACATATTGACAAAGTGAAGATGGGTATATTTCTAAGAGAAAAGTGATGCCCAAAAAATTGAACATCTCTTCTTCCTCAATATGATTCCAATTAAGAAAATCTAGTCATTCATGGATGGGCACATACTCTATCAAAGCATTGGTTTTTTTACCATTACAAGTTTGAGTCCAAAATTTTAAAAGTATTAATATATGAAATAAATTCATTTAACAAAGCCTAATTTTTTTTAGGCATAAGAAAAGAGTCACATGCAAGTTTTCAGTTAAGAATTTACACATTTCTATCAGGGAGAGTGATGACTTTAATAAAACATTACTATTTTTTATAGGCTAGTAGATACCCAAAGTCAAATCAACAATTATAATATAAAAATATGATAAAGTAGGCATCCCTATTTGATTGAGTGAAATAAACCAAATATTTTATATTTATGAACATTCAAAATTAGACAATCCACCACATCTACAATGAAGACGTGAATTTTGAAGATAAAAGATCCCCAAAACCTAATGTTTTCAACATGGTAATAATGAATATCTACATGATATTGTCATAATATTTATCAAATTAAAGTTTTAGAAACCAAAATCATTTTTTTGAGGTGCAAACCCTTCGATTCCCATCCCCAACTAGAGTGTTATTTTTAACAATATAATAATTCTATATAAAGATTTTATTAATCTTGTCTAACAATTGTAGAAATAAAATAACATAGAGAGAGTGCAAGACTTTCAAAAAATATATTATAAGACAAATTTAATAAGGTGATAGGCCTCAATTTTTTAATTAGCTATGGTTTCTATCTTAGGAATACATTTTATATTACCTTAATTTATAATGATTCCTAAGGAATTGGATTTTTAAGCCTTTATATAAACATGAAGACATTATGGTCCCACATTCAAAATAGAATCCATTTAGACCTAAGTATTTATGATGAAATTAGATAAATTTTTTATATATTATATCTCCAAAATTATGACTCACTCGAAATAAGATATAAGTTTTTACAAGAAATAAGCAATAATAAAATAAGTTATTGCAAATAAACCATACATATACATTAATTAACAACTAGCTCACAATTTACACATGGAGGTGGTCTATGTATAACAATAAAATGAGTTTTAGTCCAAATTTTATTTTAAATATGTGATATACATGTGTGAAACAACTTCCACTTGAATAGACAAATGAGAAATGAAATGATTGAGCTATGAGTACTACTTATCCTAATCTAATCCTAGGAGGTGTGTATACTAGACTAAGTTGAAAAAGGTAAATAAATATAAGTTAATTTAGTAAAATTAAATAAAAGGTGAATATATATAAATATTTCACTAAAACCCTCTCTTATGTTATACTTAGGGAAGTCTAACAAAAATAAATGAGCTTATAATCCTCTAAAAATGTATTCAACAACTAGGCCTAATAAGGTACCCATGTATAAAATTTTCCCTCATAAGTAGATAAAAGGAGAAAAATAGAATGAAAAAAATCTTCCATAAAATAGAGATGAGATAAGGTAAACATGTATAATAACGTATAACTTGGAAAAAATGAGATACAAAACAAAGGTCTCTAAAAACTAGACTAATTATTGTGAAGATACACTAGATGGAATGAAAGCCATCATTGAAAAAAGTGTAAGAAGAATGGTTAGATGGTGAAGAGATAAATGTTTTATGAGTGATCCCAATACACTACTCAATCATGAAATATAATCTATATGAATGTTATAATTTAATGTTACTAAGTGAAGTTTTGAAAGTACAAAATAGTACACCAAGAATGCCGTTAGCTACCTAAAATAAATGTAAAAGACAAACAACACAAAAACAAGTAATATCTGTACCCCTTAACACCAATAATGTTGAATTTGTGGAGTGGATGAAAATTTATGTATGTGTGGTCCAAATTCACTACTTTCACATCAAACAATTACAAAATATGGGTATGCCAAAAAATGCTCACTAAACGAAGATGAATTGATTGACAAGGTTTTGAAGAATATAAAAATTGTATATTAAAGTTTATACTAAAAAGTGTAAATCTCTCTAAGTCCTTCAAAACATGAGATCTTACAAACTATTCTATTATGGCCTATACAAAGTCTACTCTATTATTCATTTTGAGGCATTAAAAAGTGAAACAAATACTTAAAACATAGACAATCAATATATGGCTAGAATCATCTTTAGCTTTAGCTCTTGAATCTCAGATCTTTGGCTCTGGCTCCAACTCTTAGCTCTTCAGCTCTGGCTGTTGGTTCTCAGCTCTGGCTCTTTAGCTCCAACTCTCAGCTCTTGGCTCTTTATCTCTGACTCTTAGCTCTTTAACTCTGGCACTCGACTCTCAGCTTTGCCATGAGAGCCTTGATACTTTAGAATGAATTCATTAAAATCTAATTCCCAATGACTTCCAAATAATCCCTCGCCCCTTTATATAGTATGGTGTTTGGATAAACTAGAAACTAAAATATTAAAGGTGCAAAAAATAAGACACATACATGAAGGTAGACTAGGATGTAAAAAAAAACCCTGCCATGACACTCTATAATTTAGTTTGACAATAATTTATCCCAAAAAACACCAAAAAAAGATAAAGAAGACATTGTATTCACCATAATAACTACAAAAAAATAAAATTATATATTTGTGGAAGAAAGACCATATCAATCTGAGAGTATCTCATAAATAAGGAAATACTATTAAACAATGAATAAGAGCACAACAAAGCAATAAGGGACTAAAACTATTGCCCATTATGTCATATTTAGTACTTGTAACTAAGAAAAGGGTGTGTGAAACAAGGTATACAAATATGAAGGTGGATATGGATGTTTAAGAAAAAAAACTAAACCCACCATGTAACTTTATAAAATAGTGAAAGCACAATTAAAATATGTGGGTGCAAATTAGAATATTTTTTTTAGCACTTCATAATTGAGTGTATTTTATATTTTCTAATGTAGTTCAACAAATATATAGAGAGGTTTATAACTAATAAATTATAAAAAAATACTTAAAATAAAGTCTTGATATATAAATGAACCAATTTTATGTCATTGTTTCGAATTACATGAAAATCATGCACTTTTGAAAAAACATCAAGTTGATCCGACATACACACCAAAAGATATGTCTATTTGAAGGTTAAAAAGGGGGAAAATTGAGGATAAATGTGTAATTTATGAAAAATGGGAAACCAAAATAGAAAATACACCATTCCATAAAAAGAATTCACCATCTTAGGCCTCTTGAATAGAAAGATATGGCCTCTAAAAAATTATATCTTAAATGGTGATTCTCAATAGTGCATGCATGGGAAAAAATGAACAAGAGGCTAAAAATTGCTAGCACCAAGACATGTGGGTGTTGAGGCTTTTGAAAAAAATAGTTTGAGGGAATTGAACTCTTAACTTGTCAATGATTCAAATCTTTCACAAACTCCTTATTGCTAATGCACCACATGAGCACTGAAATCATTAAATAAAAGAGTTTGCCTTTATTGAAATAATTTTGGAAGATTGGTTGCTGAAATGAGTAGTGCTGGTGGTGGAAATAATGGACACATGTAGCTATGGTGTCAGAAATGGGTGAAACTTAGATAAAATAGTGTAAGGGTATACCAAATGAAACCCTTATAATTATCCTTCACCTTCAAATGCTTGTCATAAGGGCCTCCATGCTCCTTTTCTTGAAACCCAGGGATTTTTTAAAATATATTATTTAAATGAATCTAGGGATTTAAATTATGATCCACATTTTTAAAAAAAAAATCATTGTCTTATCTATTACTCCTTGCTTGTTAATTTAAAAAAATCATAAAAAATCACCAAAAGATTCATGAAATCCATTTTTTTCTTTTTATAAATAAAAATAATGAAAAATAGTGTTGTTCATGCAAAAAATTTAAATAGATGATAAAATATCTATCACTAAGACATATATGTGTTGAGGCTTTTGAAAAAATTAGTGTGAGGGAATTGAACCAGTAACATGTCAATGATTCAAATACTTCACAAAATCCTCATTACCAATTCACCACATGAGCACTCAAATAATTAAATAAAAGAATTTTCCTTTATTGAAACAATTTTGTAAATTGGTGGCTAAAATGATCATCAATCGTGGCCAATTACATCGATGCTTATTTCTAACCAGGACATAAGTTCCCTATATTGAATACCTATTGGTTCTTGATGTGACCACCTATAATACTATGTATTATATATCACCTTCAATTTGGTGTGCTTAGATATGAATCATGGGTTGTTGTTCCTTATCAAATAGAAAACCCTAAGTTCTTCATCCTTGTAGTGGATTTGGTAAAAATGTGTTAGTCTACACATAGTGTCAATCTTTCCTAAATTTACCTCTATCAATGAGAGTTGATTACATCACTAATATTCTAAATAAGTCTTTAGACCTTTTTAGTTATCCCCTATGTTTTGGCTTATGTGTGTATAAGGAAGCAATGTGTGATAAATAAGTACATAAAGTGACCTAGCCTATAACTTGTAGAATGTTTCTCATGGGATTCTCCTTTAGTACTTAAAATCTATAGATGTGTTATCTCTATCACTGATATTAAAATAGGGTAAAATTGAGAAAATTTTGCTCACTTGTGTGCTTGATTAAATTCCTTTTATAAGTTACCTTGTTAGAGGTAATAAGGTTTTATGTGAAGAATGAATAAGGATTGATCATAAATATATACCAATCCATGTGGAGAACATCTCACATTAAATAACTTAGGTTGACCATAAGAATTTATTTCACTTGTAAATTGGATGAATTTATGAAACTAGGCACTTGTGTTAGAATATGGCACTAGCATCGATGTAGGCATCTAACTATGACATAAGTGTCTAGAATGATAGAAAATAGGCCTAAGTACATAACTTATAGATACATAAGAGAATCAAGTTTATGGCATTAAGGGTATGATAAAATATCTGATTCATTAGAATAAGATTGGTTAGACTAAGAGATAATCAATATGGATAAATATATAGTGTATGTGATCCTTTTAGCAATGGGAATGTCTAGAAGTTAATATTTTCAAAGTGTAAAAAGATTTAGGTACTATATAGTTCAAAAATAGTGTTTACACATGGAAGTAGGCTTAAATTAATTTATTTAAAATTTTATTACTTTTTTAATTTATTTATTTTCTTTGGTATGATAAAATGAAAGGAAAGACACATTTTAAATTAATATAATATAATAAGTTTAAAATACATTATAAAACATGTTGTATAATACATGAATATGATGTAAATATATTTTATATTTGTGCACTAGTTTTTTACCATCTGATATGTCATGTTGTGATTGATTATTATAAATTAAAATTTGAACAACTAATAATAGTCCTATGATAACTACTGAGTATTATAATTTCATCTATGGGGAATTAAATGTTGAAAAATCATTTCAATTATTAGTACATATTCACTTATTAACAGTTTTCCTCTAGTGAATGTGTTATTGTAAACACTAAAGAACATGGTATATATGTAATATGAATTTTTATAAAATATGCACAATTTTTCATGTATAAGTGATTGTTTTAGATTATTTTTTCTATTGAAATATTATGATATTTTGTAAGACAAAAAAATTATTTTGTGTTTTTTTATATACCTATCATAATAAACCCTCATCTTCTAGTTCTTTTTTTAATATTGTTTGTATGATATTGACCCTTCTCATGAATCTATATATTTATAGCCTTCATTTCTTGTCACTTACATATTCAAATTTATACAAACATGGTGAATTCATTTCAAATATGAAAAGAGGGTATATATCCAAACCATCAAATTCAAATGCATGCTATTGGGGCATGTGCATCATTACTTAAATATTATGATAACTCATTTTTTTTTATGTTTATCATATAATAAAGGAAATAATTTCTTTAGCTACTCCCATAAAGAAATATATTAATTAAATTATTCATTTTTATTATAGATTCTAGCACTAGTAATTGTATTCACAAATCCATTTTATTTTCATTAGAATAAACTATTTTTTATTATAATGAAATATTATATTTTAGTTTTTACGTTTTGGTATATTATTAATAAGCACTTGTCAATGAATTTGTATAAAAAATGCTTTTGCAGTGTTACAAGTAAACTACATTATGTTTTGTAGCATTAGGCACATAACATTTTGTATATGTGTGTCTTCCTCTACTTTGATAAGTATGAATACACATCAAGATAGGAAAAAATATAGATACCTAAAAATCATCTTTAGAAGTTTATTAGTCATTAAATGACATGATTCTAGGATATTTTTATACTAGTCAACTATTGGTTTAAATCAAGAATCATGGACATGTTTTGTCAAGATCCCACGGTGTCTAACCTTTCTTCCACCCTCTTAAAATTATCATATTCTCTCTCATTTGATTTCACATTTTTTAAACCTCTATAATAAATGTGCACTAACATTCCAAATACTTTGGAACACTAAATTACATGGTAATGGGGAATTTAAGTGACCTAGTGGCTAGAGCATACTTGATTTTTGTGTTCCACATTTTCATCTTATGATTATTTGATGCCGGTTTGTACATCAATAGGATCATAATATGGATTCAATTTTTTTATAAATACATAAGCATTGCAATTCATTTAAACATAAAAAATCTATTTAGTATTTTTAGATGATTATGTTGAGCATCTACAAATATTTTAATATAAATCAATCAATCATTAGAATATTCATTAAAACATAAAAACTAATTTTAAACACATCATAATATATTAGTATAAATTTAATTATTTTAGATATATTATTTAATATACTAAAATAATTAATATTTATATTACAATTTAGTGTAAATCTATTTACACATAATACCCATTAAAAAATATCACGTTAACATATATAAATCTAATTATTTTAGATATATTATTTAATATAACTAAAATAATTAATATTTATATTAAAATTTAGTGTAAATCTATTTACACATAATACACATTAAAAAATATCTCGTATAACATATATATATATATATAACAAAAAAATCAACTTCAATTATTTTATTAAAATAAAATTTTTATTATAAAAATGTAGGTAATTTGGGACACCACATCTCATGATTGCATACATGTTATATATATATATATATATATATATATATATATATATATATATATATATATATATATATATATATATATATATATATATATATATATATATCAACATGTATGCAATCATGAGATGTGGTGTCCCAAATTACCTACATTTTAATAAAATAAAATAAAAATTCTATTTTAATAAAATAATTGAAGTTGATTTTTTTGTTTTTCCTTTTAATATCTAGAGACACTTTAGAAGCTACTTGAACTATTCTTTAGATATTGAGTTTATAAATCATTTGTTCATACATATGGTTATGTGTGGCCTTTTTATATATTTGGAAGCTCTTAAAAACATCGAATATTAAAATTATGATATATTATTCTACACACTTAAATATATTGTTACATTATTTTATATAAATTATATGCATTTGTTTATGTATAGATTATTAATTTAAATTGAGCTTGTTATTAAGTTATTATGATCACTTTTTGAAACTCAAACTCTTGTACATAATTTTTTTATACATTTTTCATTATAAAACTTCATCTTATATTTTTATCATTATGAATATTTACTTGTATTTAATTATTAAATTTCAAACAGTACATAAATATTTTAAAAAAAATTTATGGTTATTTTGTTGTTTCTAACTATTAAGTTTCAAATAGCACATGAATATTTTTAGATTTTAAATTAAAATTATTTATAAATATACAAATAATTATTTTATCTTAGTTACTAAGCACTCATCTAATCTTTACTAACCATTGATTAGTAGACTCTTTATACTATCATCTAATCTTTAGTAACCATTGATTACTAAACTCTTTTTATTAGTTTGTGAAGGTCTTACGAAGTACAAGGATTAGTTAGGAAGTAGAAGGGGCTTTCCTAAACTTTAGGAGCATTTATGGTAAAAGTGACTTCATAGTATTAAAATTATGAATACATGTTATAATTTTTTAAGATAGTATATTTAAAATTGTTATAGTTATATTTAAATTAAAATTTATATTAAAATAAAATTATTCATAAATTTATATTTTGTAAATATATTTTTATAAAATATTTTTTCTCTTTTTTTTTATGTGTTTAAATTTTCTTCTTTTTATTTCTGGAAAAATATTTTTAAAATTATGTATTTTTATATTTCATAATAGTAAATATGAGGTGGTTTCTTATGTTGTAAGCTATCTTGTGGACCATAACTAAAGCACCTTATATTGTGAATTTTAAAAGGATTTTATTTCTACACCATTCATTTTAAAATGGGCCAACTACTAATTAAATATATGAGTAACAACACCCTCTTTGTAACCTCTGCTTTAATTCATGTTAGGAGAGTAACTCAAGGATAATTTATAGTAAAGTGTTTCCATGGTATTAATATTATGAGTGTATGCTGTAATTTTTGAAGATATAATATTTAAAATTATTATATTTTTATTTATAATAAAATTTTAAACAAAATTTATCTATTCATAAATTTACATTTAGTAAATACATTTTTAAAAAGTAATTCTATTTCCTCCCTTTTATACCTTATCAAAGTTTCATGTCTTTACTTTTATGAAAATATTTTAAAATTACATGTTCCCATATTACATTCTAGGAGTTCAAGGTGATCTTATATGTTTTAAACTACTTGACCAAAAAACCTAACATCATAAACCTTAAAAGGATATTATTTTTATTTTCATACCTTTCTTTTCTAATTGGATCACCCAATCATTGAAAATATAAGCAGCAACCCCTTCCATAAAACATATCCTTTAATATGTGTTACTAGTCAACCCTATTATACAATTCTCCAAAATCAATATTTATTCATTTAAAATTTATAAATTTCAAAAAGATTTTAATAATAAGAAACCAAACCTTGATTAAATAATCTAATAAAATATAAATTTGGTGGTGATTAGGAAAACAATTTTAAAATTACAAAGGCATATTCATATCATGACAATGCTTGTAAACAACAAAGAATTTTATTTATTAAAAAAAAAAAAAAAAACATTTTATGTTCATATGTCCTATCAATCGATTAAATAAATAATATTTATTTAATTTTTTTATATATTTTATAATATATGATAATTTATTTTCATATATTTTTAGAGCGGTATTTTTTTTAAAAAAAAAAAATTAGATTTACATTTTTTACAATGAACAAATTTTGGTTTCCATTAGATTTTAATATCATGATGATGATGTTGAATTTTTTATGTTTACATATTTATCATGTACACCATAATTTTGGATAATGAAATTTAATTATTTGAAGAATAATTAAAAAATAATAAAGACTAACTTAATTATTTGTCTTTACTGATATTGTAAATATATTTGTTAATTTTTTATTTACGATATTATTATAAATACAAAATATAATAAGAATATATTATTTTATTTAGAATTAACTTATTAATAAGAATATATTCTTTTATTTTTAAATTTACTTACACTTTAGTCTCAAAGTAATTTTATATCCTTCCAAATTAATTGAGTATGACATCGGTATCTATCAAAGATTAAATAAACAATCTCCATCTAGGTGAACAAAACTCAATATAAATTCTATTTTTTTAATAATTTGTAAATGGAGTTTGATTAATTATTTATATTTATATTTATTTATTTATTTATAAATAATATTAAGAAATATGATACAATGTAATTTATTTTCATATATTTTCTGGAATACATGTTATTTTTAATATTTAGATTTAAAATACATTACATTGTATGTAATAATATCATCATCATGAAGTTGAATGTGATCATTTGTTTTCATATTATATGATTTTTAATTTAGTGTGTTTACAATATCTATTATGTATAAAACAATTTTAGATAACAAAACCTTTTAATTTGAATAATAGTTGAAAGCTAATTTTATTTTAATAATTAAATAATTTTTTATTTTTTTGAATAATAGTTGAAATTCAATTTAATTTTAATAATTAAATAATCCTTATTTTTTGAATAGATATTAGATTTGATAAGACCCCTATTTATATTGTTTTTGATAGGAGTTATGAATCAGATCTGGGTATAATCAAAGGTCTAATCCCCAACAACTATTAAATCAACATAAAAGACCATCACCAATCATTAAAGTCACTAAGTCAACTCAAAGAACCACATCCAACCTATAAACACCCTGTGAGATTTGAACCTGGGTGGAGCTATGCACAACCAACCCACTTAAAAAATCCATATACATCTCATTGGCAATCCATTCATTTTATTATTTTGTATTGAAAAATATATTTTTCAATTTAATTTTAATAATTAAATAATCCTTATTTTTTGAATAGATATTATATTTGATAGGACCCCTATTTAGATTTTTTGTATAGGAGTTATGAATCAGACCTGGGGTATAATCAGAGGTCTAATCCCCAATAACTATTAAATAAACATAAAAGACCACCATCAATCACAAAAATCACTAGGACAACTCAAACAACCACATCCAACCTATAAACACCCTGTGAGATTTGAACCTTGGTGGAGCTATGCATAACCAACCCACTTAAAAAATCCATATACATCTCATTGCCAATCCCTTCATTTAATTATTTCATATTGAAAAATATATTTTTCTCACTTAAATTTTATAAATTGATTTTATATTTACAATATGTTTTATAATAAAAGATTTTAATCAAAGATTTTATTAACTTTTTATTAATTGATGTAAGATGACAAAACTAATATTTTGGATAAATTGTTCATTTTTCAATTTAAAAAATTAAACAATTTAGATTGTCTAATCAAATCATAGCAAGTACTAAAATTAAACATATAACTATAGTCTCAAAAAATGAAAAGGAGACAATGATAATGACAAATTACAACACTTATTATTTTAATGCTATAATCTATTTCCAAGATACCTAGTTTACTAATCATCCTTTCTTTACTATTTTCAAAGTTTAAAAATAATATTTATGATAGAAATATTGTTGGATTAAATAGTGTAAGCTTGATTTGAGAGTCATTTTTATTGTTGGAGATGCTATTCTAAATTTTGCATGTATTTGTTGAGTGCACAATAATAAATAGATGCTCCTATTTTATGGGTATTCATGCAACCATATTTTTTTTACATGAAACAACATACTTTGCCTATTTAATATGCACTCCCATGTATTTTTGACTTGGCCATTGTGGAGATCCATATAGAGAGGTGAATACATTTTGAGAGACTATTGTGCAAATTCTTTATTGTTTATTTTTTGCAATGTCTCAAATGTTATGGTAAGGGTTCATAAGAGAGGTATTGATGGTTTTGAGTTCCTTCTAACCTCTAATATAATATTAGAGATACTATATGCATCCATTATTTAGCCTTCTAATGTTTTTTCAAGAACATATGTTATGTTTTAACAAATTTGTGCAGGTTGTACACATTGCCAACTTGGTTTAGATATCTATGAGATATTGATCTCTCTTCATCTTGTTATCTTTGTATTAAATCTTGGATATATTGATGATCCCAATAAAACTTTTGTATTGGCCACAACTATATTTGCATTGGATGGTTTATGAGTTTAGTTTTTGCCTATGGCTTTAGATCTCATATTTTGATTAGTTTGGTTACTTGTTATCTTTTACCTCTCACCACATGACTTATTTGACCATTGCATACTATCCAAAGGACCTCCCAAAATCCATTCCATTCATATCACACCTAGCTCATTGGTTTGAGTTAAGAATTTGGCTTGATCTGGCCTAACTCGATCACCAGTATCATATCCATCATTTTTTTGGTAATATAACCATTCTCATTATACACACTTATGGATCCTCTCTCTACATGGTGAACCCTATAGACTATTACCCAGATTCATGATACAAGCTATTTATCCACCACCTTGCCCAACTAACAGCTTGCCCAACTATTGACATTGGCTCTTCCATCTATTAGCCTCCAAGTTTCCATCCAAGATGGAGCACTTGTGGAGAGAATCAAACCCAAGGCCTTAGAAGATAATATTTTTTCCCTATCCTATTTAATACTTGAAATCTCCATGCACCAAGATGGCATTCTGAGATTCAAGGTGGATGAAGAGTAGGTAGAACATAAAATAAATATCTTTCCATTATCGAGTTACATCTTAATGAGCTCATTATTTGGCTCACAACATGCTATGATTCATCACTTGTTTGTTTCTAAGATTATGTGGTAAATAATCTACCAAGATTCATGGTATATTTTAGATATTATATAGCTTCATCTTATTCATGTCAGTTTAGGTGGTCATTTCTCACTCTAATCAAAACTTCTTGATATTCTCCTCAACAGTTGGCACCCTTCTCACTATGATCTCACCCCTCATTACCTCAATTGCCATACCTCTCCATCAATGGTTTGGGTCTTATTAAAGTATTTCACTACAATTTTTTGGATAAAGTGTCAAATTTTTTTTAATTGAACAAGTGATAAGAGATTTATTACTATGGTGGATTTTTTTATTGAGCCTAGTTGGTAGCATATTCTTGTACCCCCACTATGTCTTCGGTGGATATCTAGTGGTCAAAACTCTTCCTCTCTCTAACCCAAATTTTTGTTTTAAAAAATTTGATAAGTAATTTTTTTTTGGTTTTTGTTAAAGAAATGGGATAATATTAAATTATAATTCAAAAGAAGGGTTTGTAAAACCACTTAAAAAGAGTTGAATTTTTAAAGTGTGAAATTATTGCAAGGAAGGGCCATTTCAAAAGGGTGACTTTATTAAAGAAGGGGATCATTTTATAATAGTGGGAGGGTAATTTTTAATTATTTTGTAAAGGAGATTTTATTGATTTCTTGGTTACTTTAATTTTTTAGTCATCTCTTTTGTCAAATGGAAGGTGTCCAAACCCCCTCACAAGAAAACAAACTTTTTTTCTCTCCTTATTGTCCCACATTATTATTTTTTTTATCACACTTTGCATTCATGGACACATTATTAGTAGTGTTTGATGTCCCATTTTTAGTGTGAATTATATTTTTTGTATCACTTTTGTACTCATCGACACATTTTTTGTAGATCCCAGTGTTCTACATTATTGAGTGTAGTTTTTTGTTTCACACCACTCATTTTTTTATGAGCAACTCTTTTGTTCTTTATGGCATCTTCAACAGATTGATTTTATTCTAAGTTTTATATGTCATCTGGTGGTTTTTGTTATATGTGATATTTATTTATGGTCACACTAAGAGTCATGAAGTCTTTTTATTCATGTTTATATGATTTATATTGAGAACTTACTATTTAGTTATTGACTATCCCATCACCACTAGGGCCATTTTATTGATAGATATTTATTTTGTATCTTTGACTTTTTTGATAGTTGATAGTCTACTTAAAATTTATTATGGAGCTTGATCTCCTTCTAAATAGTATCTATTCTAATGAATATAGTGTTAGCATGTTAGTGTTAAATTAGTAGATTCAATCCACTCATGTAGACCTTTTCTACATCACTCCATCTAGTCAACAGTATGGGGGTATGGTATAGATCCTACTTATTTAATAGTCATGTTCTTTGCTAATGCTTGGTACACTACATCTTATGATAATAGATCAAATTCAGTTGGTAAACTATTTTCCACTATTGACACCTATGATAGTGTTTTTTCATAAGATATATTTTGGTGCATTTTAATGTCAATTTTTTAAATTATTGAGTAGTGTATCCATACCACTCATAAAAATTTGAGTTCCATTAATAATTTTGAGTTCACTAAGTGTATTTATATTTGATGGACTTCATTCCATCTAGTGCACCTCTTCATCATTATGTTTGAGTATTTATCTATTTAATTTCTTGGGATGTCTTGCATCATATGTTTTTAGTCATACATTTCATCCTTGGTGAATCTTTTTTATAATATTTTGAGAACAGTGTTTTTATAAATTTAACCTCATAAAAGGTACCATTTCCTATTTGACATGGTGATTATAGCTATTAATCATCCATGTAGTTTGGTAAGATGGATTGGATACCATAAAGATGCTTTGTATTTAATTATGATTTTTACATGGGCACCTGATTAGGGTTAATTACTTGGACCCATCAGTCTCTTTGCTTTCTCTTTTTTTCACTCCCTTTTCTACAATTAAGGGAAAGTGTTGGAGTAAAGCGTGTAATCTTGATTCAAGAGTAATTTTTATTTTTGGAGATTTGATCCTATTTTTTGCACATATTTATTGAGTACAAAATAATAAATAAACACTCATATTTAATGAATATTCATGCAAAAATATTTTGTTGCAAGAAAAAACCTACCTTGCCTATTTAATAGGCACTCCCATGTATTTTTAACTTTGTCATTGTGGAGACCCATATAGAGATGTGAATACATTTTGGGAAACTATTGTGCAAATTCTTTATTGTTTATTTTTTGCAATGTCTCAAATGTTATGGTAATGGTTTGCAAGAGAGATCATGATAGTTATTAGTTATTTTTTAACTCCAATACATAAGCCACATATAGATTTGAAGTTTTTATTTTATATGTATCCTGGAAAATGTGTTTGAATTATAGGATGGATATGTATTGAATTCTCATTTTGAAACTCCCATTATACAAATTTTGTATTAATATATATGTAACTATTTTTTTTGAGTATGTTTATAAAAAATTAATTCAATAGAACAAACAATAATCTCATGTGAATAATAATAGAAAGAAATATATGTGTTTCCAAAAAAATTTAGATGTATGTTTACTCATCATTCTAATATATATCTAAATTTTTGGAAAGACTTTCCTTATTCTCTAAAGTTGATCTTTAGAGTTATTAGATAATATTTCATTTATTAAATATTTAGGTTTTATTTAAATTTGTAACTTAAATCTTATCAAATACATATATTTTATTTGAATTTATTTTATGTGGTTGATCTCTCTGACTTATCAAATATGTATGTAATGTTTGATCCTTGTGGTTAATCAAATACATATATTATTTAAACATTTAATTAACCATCACATAATGTGGTTTAATACCTTTACCTACCATCTTCTTATCATCTAATAGGTTCAAATTCCATTAACCCCCTTGCCCATCATTTCCTACTATCTATTGAAATTCAAAGTAAAAATAACTCTTAAAATGCCTCAAAATAAGAAATATTAATTAAAAATATATGTGCTATTTAAAATTGTTTTGTTTTTGTTTTCAAACTATTTTTACATCAAAGGATTTGAATCACCATGAAACTAATGTGTAAACAAAGAATCTATTTCAGAACAAAAATATTGTAATAAATAGACTCACTATACTATCTTTAATATTATTATTTTTAAGAATTGGTACTAAAATTGCATCATCACACTTGTTTGGGTTTAGATTTCATTTTATTTAGGGAGATAACCACTTAATTTTAACATTTAAAAAAATAACTTGAATAGTTAGCTCTACTCAAATTGTAGATGCTTTACTATTTTTTTAATTGCACTTAAACTTCTCTTATTATATTAATTATATATTTTAAACTTGTTAATAATAATATATTATTTTATTCCTCAAATTATCTGCATCTTAATCTGAATATATTTTTATGACCTTAAAAATGAATTGAATATGATAGGATACCTAAAAAGACAAAACATTGAGCCTCCATCCATGCAATAACCTTTTAGGAGATAATATAAAAGATTGTTATATTTTTATTTATAATATAATTTAAAAAAAATAAAATTGTCTATTCATAAATTTATATTCCATAAATATATTTCTATAAAATAATTCCATCCCCTCCCTATTTTTCTCTATCAAAGTTTCATGCCTTTACTTTTAGGAAAAGATTCTAAAATTACATGTTCCCATACTAAATGTTAGGAGTTTGATGTCATGTAATATGTTGTAAGCTACTTGTAGACACTAACCAAGACACCTAACATCATGGACCTTAAAATTATTTTATTTTAATTTCTATGCCTTTCATTTTAATGGGGTCACCCACTTATTAAAAATATGAGCAACAAACCCCTTTATAGGATATCTACCTTAATGCAATCTACCAATCAACCCCATTATAAAAAAATTCATAGTAAACATTTATTTAAATCATATAATTTATAAAATTCATTAAGATTTTAATGATAATTCACTTTTATAACTAAATGAGTGTGTTTCAATAATTTTTGTTCTTTGTGTTCCTTTTTGGCTAGCATTGTGTTTATTTTGCATGTGAATACACTCATTTTTATTTATTTATTTATTTTATTTAGTAATTTCCATCACATTATAATTGGGAACAAAATGGAAAGAATGACAAATTTTATACACATTTTAGTTTTTAAATTAGAAATTTATTATGTATTTATTAAATGAAATAATAAAGATAAAGTATTAAAAAAATGTTTGTACAATAAAAAGGTAGTTGATTGGTGTTCATAATTTTCATGGTAAGAGCTTCAAAGTACTTGAAATATTTTAAATCATTTTTTATAAAAATATTGTAATAATATAATCAAGCACATACTTTACTATTAAAATCATGGTAGGTAGATCATCCCTCAAAATAAGAGAGTCACAAGTAGAGTGATTCACTATCAATGAATCATGCACCATCTATCCATCCTACCCATCATGTTTGTAAATAGTAAGAGAAAAAAAAAATCTCCATTTAGATGGAGGATTTTTTCCAACACATAGGCACCCACCACCCTTGATTCCAAAAAACACCATTCATAAGGTATAAAAACATTTTTTTCATAAAAAAAGTGGACTCAAAATACCCAATTAAGCAATAGGAAGAGACAAGATAAGGTTCTAAAAGTATCTCAACCACCACATAGGTTCTAGAGGATGAGAAACTTACAATAAGATATTATGTGGGATTTTGTTCCTAGTGCATCACACACTTCTTAGTGGTTGAAAAGATCATACAAGTGTCAAGAAATCAAACAAATATTTATCCACATGAGTTTAGATCTGAAGAGAGAGAGGTGAGCACATGAAATTTTTCATTAAGTAAAAAATTCTAAGATATAAGCTCCTTACTAGAACTATAATATTTTTTTATATTTCTAGATCTAAAAACATAATAGTGGATTTAAGGATATTCCAAATAAGTTATGTAACATGGGAGCTATGTAAAACAACACAAAAGAGTAATTCTACAAGTGATGGACTCACAATGGAAATGAAATAAAATACTTTCAATATACTTTCAAACACTCTTAGCATGAGGAAAAGTTTAAAATATATGGTCAAAGTTTTATGGCATATCAAAAATAAGACACTTGGAATAAAAATTCCCATTTGATGCAACTAATTACCTGATGACATCCTTTGATAAGCCAAACACCATAAAAAATGACCTAAATTCACCTCTAATGGAGCCTCCCAAATGTATTTGAGGAAAACAAATAATGTCCTAAGTGAAGAGTTCAAACACTACTACCTATTAAGTTTATCAACAGTCAAGGAGAATGAGATAAGAATTATCTATAATAATCCAAGAAAATAATTTCTAAAATGTTTATCAAAGTTCCGACACAAAAATTTCCACAAAGAAAATGGTATTTGAAGACTAAGCTTGTGCATTATAAAATCTAGCATAAGATTTTTAATTCACATGATGGAAGTAAAATCGAAGGCAAGAATTTTTTTTTTCTTCTATAAAATGTTCCAAGGAGTCCAATCACACAAATAAACAAGATCATGAAAAATATGAATGCCATTTTTTAAAATCCACACTAAGTGCCTTAATTCTTGGAATTTTTGTAGGATATTATTATTTATAATGGAAGATAGTGCCATAATTTATTGTTATTTAAATAAATGATAGTTCTATAAACCCATTGCAAACCCTTTTCAAAAACTATTTGATAGATTAAAAATAATTCCAAATATTATGGGAAGTAAACGTACCCTTAATTTACTAAGGGTAATGGTATTGAGAAATGTGTGAGGCCCACTCTTATTCTAAACCTATTTAGCATAGGGACGACATACAAAAATTCAAATTTATAGAAGATTTTTTCATGTTTTAATCCCTTCAATAGATTGAACAAACCATTTAGCACAAAGGGAAACATAATTTTAATGCACATTAATAATTCCCTTTCCTACATTATCTTAAGGACTATAATATATCTATGATCTATATGGAAAACACAAGTCAATTTGAAATTAGTCCAAATGAATTATAATAGTAAATTTACAAGGCTTATATATGTTGCCTTAGACTAAGTCTAGGAAAAGTAATAGTACATATAATTAGTTACAAATTTTTGGATGCAAACCTATAATATAAAACCCAAGGATAGTGTATTGGTACTCTAGTATGATATTTTGTGCTCAACCTATGTTAAAAAGTATATTACTAAAGGGAAGATGGGGATATTTTTAAATAAAAAATGATGCCCAAAAAATTTAACATCTCTTCCTTATCAATCAAATTCGAAATTAAACGATATAGTCATTCATGGATTGATATCATACTCTGTCAAAGAATTGAAATTTTTTCCATTACAAGTTTGAATCCAAATATTTGAAAAGTATCAATGTATGAAATATCTTCATTCAATAAATCTTCGTTTTCTTCAATCATAAGAAAAGAGTCATATGCAAGATGTGAATTAAGAATCTACACATTTCTATTAGGGAGAGTGATGCCTTTAATAAGACCTTACTAATTTTTTTAGGCTAATAGATACCCAAAGGTAGATCAATAATTAGAATATAAAAAATATATCAAGCATGAATCCTATTTGATTCATTGAAATAGATAAAATTTTAGATTCATGAACATTGATAGTTAGACAAGCCAATACATCTACAAAGAGGATGTGAATGGAAAAAAGATTTAAAAAAATGCCAAAACCTAATGTTTTCAACATGGTAATAATGAGTTACTACATGATATTGTCATAATATTTCTCAAATTCAAGTTTGAGAAATCAAAATCATTGTTTGGAGGCACAAGTCCCTTCCATGCCCATCCCAAGCTAGGATGTCATTTTCAAGAATATAACAATTTTTGATAAAGCATTTTTTAATCTAGTTTTATAAGTATAGAAATAAAATAACATAGATAGAGTTAAATAGTTTTGGAAAGGATCTTATAAGACACATTCAATAAGGTGATAGGCCTTCAATTGGTAATTAACTCTAGTTTCTTAGCCTTAAGAATAGATTTTATATTACCTTGATATATAATGTTTCCAAAGGAATCAGTTTAGTAAATCTTTGTATAAACATGAAGAAATTATGGTCCCACATTCACAATAAAATCCATTTAGACCTATGTCTTTATCATGAAAGAGAAGACAAATGCTCAAGATTATATATCTATAGTTATAACTCACTCCAGATAAGTTATAAGTTGTTGCAAGAAACATGCAATAATAAAATAAGTTATTGAAAATAAACCAAAAATATACATTAATTAATAACTATCTTACAATTTACACATAGAAGTGATCTATTTATTAAAAAAAAATGAGTCATAGTCCAAATTTTAATTTAACTATGTGATAGACATGTGTGAAACAACTTCTACATGAATAGAAATATGAGAAATAAAGTGGTCAAGTTATGAGTGTTGTTTATCCTAATATAAAATTAGAAGGTGTTCATACTAGAGTACATTAAAAAATCTAAATAAATATAAGTTAATCAAGCAAAAATTAAATAAAAGGTGCATATATATAAATATTTCACTAAAACCCTCTCTTAAGTTATACTTGGGGAAATCTAACAAAAATAAATGAGGCTTACAATCCTATAAATATAAGTCCTTATAATTAGGTCTAATAAGGTACCCATATAAAACATGTTCCCTCATAAGTACATAAAATTAGAAACCTTGTATGAAAAAACTCTCCCATAAAATAGAGATGAGATAAGGTACCCATGTACAATAAGGTATAACTTGGAAAATATTAGATACAAAACAAAGGTCTCTAAAAATTCAACTAATTATTGTGAATATACATTGGATGGGATGAAATCCATAATTTAAAATGTGTTAGAAGAATTCTTAGATGATGGAGAACTCAATATTGTATAAGTTATCCCAATCCATTACTTAATCACTAAAGATAAATTCTAGGAATGTTAGACTATGATACTACCATGTAAAGTGTTGAAAGTACAAAAGAGTAAACCAAAAAAGCCATTTAATGCATAAATTAGATGCATAAGAAAATAAACACCCAAATAAGTAATATTTAAAACCAACCTCCCCCCTAAAATAATGTTAAATGAGTGGAGTGGATGAAAATGTATCTATGAGTGGTATGAATCCACTACTTGAACATCAAACAATGACAAAAGATGGGTATGCCAAAAAATGCTCACTAAAAGGAGATAAATTGTTTGACAAGGAATCAAAGAATAGAAATGTTTTGTTAAATAACAGTGATCTCAATGGTGTTGAGAGAGACTAAAAACTAAAATAGAAAAGGTGCACAAAATAAGGCACATGTATGAAGGTAGATTAATATTTATAAATAAAACCGCCCATGACTTTTTAAAATTCAGTATGACTATAATTTATCCCAAAAAACACCAATAGAGACAAAGAATACATTGTATTCATAAGAATATCTAAAAATAAGGAGACTATATATTTGTCAAAGAAAGGATATATCAATCTGAGAGTAGATCCAAACTAAGGCAACACTATTGAACAATGAAGAATATCACCATGAAGCAGTAAAGGACTCAAAATAATGCCCAATATGTCAAATTTAATACTTACAACTAATAAAATGATGTACAAAATAAAGAACACAAACATGGAGGTAGACATCGATGTGTCAAAAAAACATATTAAACCCCTCATGGCACTTTTAAAATAGTGAAATCATAATTAAAATATGACGGCCCAAATAAGAATTTTTTTAGCACATTATAAGGTTTATTTTACATTTTATGATGTAGTTCAACAAAGATTATAGAGTTTTAAAACTATTAAAATACAAAAAATATAAAAAGAAAGTGTTGATATAGAAACAAACTAATCTAAAGTCATTATGTGAATTACATGAAAAGTCATGCACTTTCAAAAAAAATCAAGTCGATCTAATTTATGAACTAAACAATTTGACTATTTGAAGGATTAAAAAGGGCTAAAGATAGGACAAAATGTGTAATTTATAAAAAATGGGTAACTAAAATATAAAATACACCCTTCCATTAAAAAACTTCACCCTCATAGGCCCCTTGAATTAAAATATATGTCCTATAAATTTTTTTAGCTTAAATGAAGATGCTCAATAGTGCATGCATGGAAAAAAAACACAAGAGGCTAAAAAAAACAACACTAAGACATGTGGGTGTTTTGGCTTTAGAAAAAAATAGTTTGAGGGGATTGAACCCCTATCCTATAAATGATTTAAATCCATCACAAAAACCTTATTCCCAATGCATCACATGAGCACTCAAAGCATTAAATAAATGTGTTTGCCTTTTTTGAAACATTTTTGGTAGATTGGTCACTAAAGTGAGTAGTGGTAGTGGTGGTGG
Source organism: Torreya grandis (assembly GCA_037957365.1). NCBI lineage: Eukaryota > Viridiplantae > Streptophyta > Pinopsida > Cupressales > Taxaceae > Torreya > Torreya grandis. Next base: position 2,967,967 of record JARHVA010001831.1, read on the forward strand.
AAGCAATAAACACCTACAGTGATGTCATCATAAATGTGCAAACCTTAGCTAAAATAGTGTAAGCGCATACCAAATGAAACCCTTATAACTATCCTTTACATTTAAATTCTCCTCACAAGTGCCTCAATGATTCATTTTAAAAAAAACTAGGGCTTTTAAGAAAGCTGTTGGTGAGATGAATCTAAATATATAAATTTTGATCGAATTTTTTCCAAAAATAATGCATTGTGTTCTCTATGGGTCCTTACTTGTCCTGTAAATCATAACTTTGAAAAAATATTAAATAAATCACAAAAATCTTGTTAAATTTATCTAATACCTATAAAGAAGATCAAATGCACACATAAAAACTATGGATTAGGTGAGAGAGATATTGCCAAAAGACAAAGAGTAGAAAATGATATTCATCATTAATAATCTATATGATGAATAAAAAGGGAGAGAGGTAAATATATATAGGTGGGAGAGAGAGTGAAACCATGTAATCTATTGAATGTCAGACTAATCTTCCGAAATGACCCAAATAGCCTCTAAGACCCTAAGAAATCATAATGAACTATGTAGACAAAGTATGTAGGATAAAAATCTACACCAATATCCCCCTTCAAGCATAGATTAGGTGGGATAAAGAATTAGGTCCCAATAATGAGGCCTAATGAGGTACCCAAGTACATAATAATTATCGTAGTATCCTACAAAATATGAAAAGAAAAGGTAAGCATGGAATGTCACATGAAGAATGTTATAGTATGTCCCTCTATAAAAAATGATAACTCTTCCTTTTTAAAGAAACCCCAAGCTGTCAAACTCCTAAATTCCTAATCAAGTAGAATGCATGTAGGAATTAAGATGTCTATTTATGGAAAATGCTCAAATGTCTCCCTTATAGTGCTCAAATGTACCAAATTTTGATCAGATGTCATAGGAATAAAATTAGAAGATTTCAAAGAAGAAACATAAAATGAAGGGGAGAGAACAACCAAAGAATAAGATAGATATGGAACATTCCCTACAAGAATGTCGATGGAAAGAGGAGATCAAGGCTTAATAACCATAAAAAATATAGATTGGCCTATAAATGAAACACTCATATCTCAAAGATGAATATTCATAAGAACATATGAATCGTCTTTGCTCTCAATGTATATAATATCACTGAAATCACTAAAGTCCTTCAAACTGCAACTCTATGAAGGTTCTAGAAGAGCAATAATCTATATAAGAATGGGTGTAGAATCTATAATGAGATAACTAAGGTCTAGTATAATATCATCGAATAGTGGGGGATCAATAAAAGTAAAATCACTATCCACCATGGATATATCATCACAAGAAATAAAAGCATCATGAGAGAATATAATAGTCTTAGAAAAGAAATAGGAAGTAGAGGAGGAGGTGTGACATAAATCATAGTAGGATCCTTGAAAAGACTCTATAGAGTTCTTCAAACAATGGAGGGACACTTTGTGTGTTCCACATGGCAATGAAGATCCATATAAAAATGTATTAATAGAGTGTAAAAAACCTTATCACAAGTATTAAATAACTTATCAAATGAAACAAGATCAATGGGTGAAGGAATGTGTCCATATATGAAAAGAATATAATTCTTGTGTGTGATCAAGTGTTCCATATAAGAAAACCATAAATCATAATTGTCCTTTACAATAATAACCATTGGAGATGAAATAACTCTCCTCCTATAGAGTCATCATGACTAAGAAAAGACACCAAAGAAGTGCAAGAGTACATAATACAAACTATAATGAATCCCTAAAGCATGTTCATGAATGGGATGTTAGACACAACCAAAAATTCATCCAAGTGAGAAATATATGTTAAAGTGATGAGGGATAATGAAAAATCATAATGGGGATGTCAGACATAGCCAAAAATGCATCCACATGTGATAAACTAGCACACTAAGTACAATGAAAAAAGTATTACGGCCCATAACACATATAACCCCCTTGAATATGGAATTCTATAAATTTAACAAGTTTATAATAAAAATAGGACCAATTTAAAGGGAATGAAAAGTAAATAAATTTTGTAAAAATAAGCACTCAATTATGAGTTACTGAGCAAAAGTTATGGCTAATAAAATTTCACATCATTAGTGGCCTATTTAATGAACTTACACTTAAAAGATTCCATCTAAACAAATGGTTATGTATCCTTCTATCCACTCATTCAAAATAGCATTGAATGTCAGAACTTCTTGAGACAATAAAAGTTAAAAATACCCTGCCCATACACCATTATGTGCTTTTTATAAGAAAAGGCTTATTTTAAGGTGTTTAACTACAAAATTAAATATATTTTGGATAAAATAAAAACATTTTTTAATTTTTAATATTTTCAAAAATAAAAACTAAGATGTTTAACAATAATTAAAAATAATATGTTTTCTAAAAAACTTTTAAGTAAAATTTTAGGTTTTCAACTTTTAACAAGGGAGAATAAGTGTCACCATAGGAGAGAATAGGTCTGGAATGAAAAACTAGTACTATTATTGGAGGTAAGAGTAGCCAAAAAAATGGTAGGTCTAGGTCTAAGTGATTAAAATCAAGTTGTGAGAGAATGGTGGGAGCAATAATCATAGGCACAACCTTACATTATAATCTCCCTTCTAAAATTCCAACACCAACGCCAACACCAACAAAGAGATCCTCTCATATTTGTGTTTCTAAGAGATCAATGTTCATTTTTTTCAATATCTTCCACTTCATCCTCCACATAGATCTTCATCCACTAGAGAATCCATGGGTAATAGGCTGCCATTAATGGTGTCTATGACAGACTAAATTTTGCTCAAACCAAGTTGTAACAGTCCAAAAAGAACTTTAAAGGATGATGTGAGGGTAGATATTAGTAAAAAGCATAGTCAGTGAGGTTGGAGTGATGAGAATGGTGTTAGGAATACCAAGAGCAAGAATAAGTGAAAAAAATAGACAAGTCTCCAAAATAATTTTACTGCATGTTGATTCCCAAACTGCCTCAAATATACCTAATAGGATGTTCACTCTACCCATTCATATGGTTCATTTTTCTACTAGAAAAGGTTGTGAAGAAATTGATCTACCAATAAATATGTCGTATACCAACCCATGAAAGAGAGAATGGAAAGGCAATAGCCTCAAGTAAGACCAATGACATTGAAGACTAGTTTTAAGATGATACCTAGGCACAAGACAAGTAAGGACTGTTGAATACCCTCTTACAGATTTTTAACCAATCTAATCGTGAAAAATACCAATGTACAAGTAATACCCTAGGTTTTTGATATTTTTATTTTAAAAATAAACCCAAAAATTTTGTAAACCCTATAAAAAATTGAAGATAAATCTTTATATTTTGAAAATAAAAACTATAGTTCCACCACAACATAAATGAAACAAAAACATGCTTAGATCTCAAATAAAATAAGGAATCTCACAAGGAATTTGATAAAATTTGAATTACTATTGAGTGAGGCTCTAATACCATGTCATATTTGTCCAAAACCTCTCAACAAGATTGGATGGACATATGAAAGTTGTGGAGTAGGTGAGAGAGATTACCAAAAAGTAAAGATTATAAAATGATATTTCTCATTAACTATGGATGATGAATATGAAGGGAGAGAGGTACATACATAGGTGGGAGATAGAGTGAAACCTCACATGCTAGTGAATGTGGGACTAATCTTTCCAAATGACACAAATGGCCTCTAAGACCCTAATCAAGCATAATGAACCATGTAGACAAAATACATAGGACAAAAGTCTACACTAATAAAGCTCTGTGAAATCATTTCTTTATTTTTTTAATAATTAAAATTCATGAAAAATAATGGTATTCATGCAAAAAAATTCAATATATGATAAAAAAATCTATCACTAAGACATGTGTGTTGAGGCTTTTGAAAAAATTAGTTTCAGGGAATTGAACCCATAACATGTCAATGATTTAAATCTTTCACAAAATAATCATTACCAATGCACCTCATGAGCACTCAAAGCATTAAATAAAAGAGTTTACCTTTATTGAAATATTTTTTGTGGATTGGTGGTTGAAATGAGCATCAACCTTAGATGGTTGTGACATATAACCTATAAATAGGTGTCATATATGGAATACATGTTGGATTTGAATATGACAACCTATAATATTATGGGTTATATGTAACCTTTGCTCTGGTGTGCTTGAATTTCAATCATGGGTTGTTTCTCCTTATCAAATAGAAAACCCCTAGTTCTTCATCTTTGAAGTGGTTACAGTAAAAATGGGCTAGTGTGCACATAGTTTTGAGCTTCCTCAAAACTCCCTATGTAAATAAGTGTTTCCTAAATCACCAACACTCTAAATATGACCTTAAACTTATTTATTTATTCCTTGCATGTTGGTTTGTGTGTGTATAATGAGCAATGTGTTATAAACAAGTACATAAAGTGACCCAAATTATAACATAGAAACTGTGTCTCATGGGATGTCTCTTCAGTACTTCAAACCTATAGATGTATTGTCCCTATGACTGATATGAAAATATGAGAAAATAAGGAATATTTTACTCACTTGAGTGCTTGATTTGATGCCCTTTATAATTTTTCTTGTGAAAGGTAAGAAGTTGCTAGCTGAGAAATTAATGAGAAATGATCATGCATATATGTATAATTCCTTGTGGAGAATATCTCACATTAAATCACTTAAGCTGACCATAGAAATTCATTTCAAATTTTAAAATGGATGATTTTGGAGCACTAGACATTTATGTTAAAATAAGACACTAGCATCAACATAGGTGTCTAACTTGGACACCAGTGTCTAGAATGATGGAAAATAGGCATAAGTCCATAACTTGTAGAGACATAAGATAAGCACGTTTGTGGCATTATGGGTATGATAGAAGATCTAATTCATCAGAATGACATTGGGTTGGACTAATAAATAAGCAATATGCATAAAGAGATAGTCTATGCAAGCTTTTTAACAATGAGAATGTATAGAATCTAAATATACATACATTATATGTATTTTCTATGTGTACAACAATGAAGTGCTATATAATTCAAAAATAGTGTCTACACATGCAAGTAGGGTAAAATTAATTCATTTGAAAGTTTATCATTTAAAAATAAAATGGCATGTTAAGATGAAGGAAAAGTTACATTTTAAATTAATTTAAAATAATAAGTTTATAATGAATTAAAAAATTTGTCTAGAATACTTTAATATGATGTAGATATATATTATATTTATGCACTAGCTTTTTACCATCTAATATATCATGTTGTGATTGATTATTATAAAATTTGGACAACTAATATATAGTACGATGATAACTATTAAGTATTATCATTTCATCTATGAATAATTACATGTTCAAAACTCATTGCAATTATTATTACATATTCACCTATTAACACTTATCCTCTAGTAAATGAGTTATTATAGACACTAAAAAATGGTTGCTTGGTATACATTTGGAATTATTTTATATATAATATGCACATTTGTCCATGTATAGGTGATTAGTTTACATTAATTTTGTTATTGAGATATTATGATATAGTTTAAAGACAAAAACATTGTTTTGTGATTTTTTATTATACCTCTCATAATGACCCTTCAACGTCTAGTTTTATTTTTAAGATTGTTTGTCTGATTTTGGCCCTTCTCATGACTCTTTATATAGTGATTGATTTTCACTTACATATTAAATTTATATAGACATGGTAAATTAATTTCAAATATGAAAAGAGGTCATATATCCAAATCATCAAATTCAAATACATGCTATTGGGGCATGTGCATCATAACATAAATATTATGATAACTCAAATTTTGTTTAGTTTATCATAATAGTAAAGGTAATCATAAATTTAGATACTCCAATAAAGGAATATACTAATTAAATTATTCATTTTTGTCATATATTCTAGCACTAATAATTGTACTCATAACTTGTCGATGAGATATGGGTGAGTATGGTAAAGTGACTTGGTTGTTTCAAGCACCATCTAGATTCAAAACTTTATTTAGTATCAAAGGCTGGATATGGCTGATCATTGGTATTCTTGCGCTGGTTATGATCAATCATTTATATTCTTGGGCTAGATGTGGTCATTTGTTGGTATTTTTGAGCTAGTTGTGTCTTTTCATTGGTATTATTAGGCTAGGTGTGGCCATTGTTGGTATTATTAGTTTGGTTGTGGTCATTATTGGCAAATCTAGTACATGTGATATAATATCACTTTGAGATCTAATCCCTCGATTGTGTCCTGGACTAGTTAGAAATCTAGTCAAAAATTTAGCAATTATCTAAAGAAAAATATACTCATAACTCCATTCTATTTTTCATTAAAATAAACTATTTTCGATTAGATAAAATATAACATTTTTAGTTTTTATGTTTTGGTATTTTGTAGGAAAATAATAGTTTTACAATGTCATTGGTACATTTCATTGTGTCTTTTAGCTTAGGCACATAACATATTGTATATGTGTCCCTTCCAATACTTTGATAAGTACATATACACATCAAAATAGGAAAAAATATAAATACCTAAAAATCACTTTTATAAATTTATTAGTCATTAAATGGCATGATATAAAGATATTTTTATACAATTCAATTATTGGTCTAAATTAGGAATTATTAACATGTTTTGTCAACTTACCATGGTGTCTAACTCTTCTCCCACCCTCCTAAAATTATAATATTCTCTCTCATTTGATTTCACATTTTTTCGAACCTTTGTAATAAATATTCACTAACATTCCAAATAGTTTGGAACACTAAAGTATGTTCATGGGAAATTTGAGTGGCTTGTTGTGGTTAGAGTTCACTTGATTTCTATGTTCCACATTTTCATCTTATAATTATTTGATTTTAGTTTTTACACCAATAGGGTTTGAATGTGGATTTAATCTTTCCATAAATACACACGCATTGTAGTTCATTTAGACATATAAAATACATCTATTATTTTTATATGATTATATTGATCATCTACAAGTATTTTAGTATAAATAAAACAATCATTAGAGTATTCATTGAATCACACGAGTTAATGTTAAACATGTCATAGAACATTAGTTTATCTTTTTATGATGAAATTAATTTTATTATATATATTTTGACATTCTCTTAGGCCTAAAAAATATCAAAATTATTTAATTATTCTCTAATTTAATGTCCAAACCTAGAACATATATTGTTTTCCTTCATTTTTAGTTATTATTGTTCAATTAAAGTGAGAAAAGAACTCTATTTTGTAAATAATTGGAGCGAAGCATCATGACACTTGACAAATCTTTAGGAGGTCAAAATAATGCAAATATAGTCATCAATTTTTTTTGCTCTAATTTCCAATTTTAACTAGAACAATAGTGTATTGTTTGAAATCTAAACATAAACCTGTATGGTCCATACATGATTTTTAGATTATGATCGATTTTTATCATTTAGTTTCATATTATTTATAAATATGTATTTCCACTCTTACTTTCTAGAAACTACCTCTAGATCATAACATAAAATTAGATAAACTATAAATTTAAATATATATATATATATTTTATAAAAACAATTGACTCAATTTGATTATCATTTTATATATATTTTCTAATATAATTAAAATAATTAAATATTTATAATACAGTTTTAGTGTAAATTTATTTATACATATTATATATTGAAAAAAATATATCATATCGTAAATATATCTTTTAATTTATCAAAACATGTATGTAATCATGAGATGATGTGTTCCAAATTACCTAAATTTTAATAAAATAAAAAATATATTCTATTTTCATAAAATAATTGAAATTGATTAATTTTTTTAATTTTACCTTTTTAATATCTGGAGACACCTTTGAAGCTATTTGAACTATTATTTATAAATTGAGTTTAGAAATAATTTGGTCATCCAAATTGTTACATGGGGCCTTATAAAATTTTAGAAGCTCTTAAAAACATGAAAATATTAAAATTATGATATATTATTTTGCACACTTACAAAATTTGTCACATTATTTTATATGCATTTGTTTATGTATAAATGATTAATGTAATTTAAGTATGCTATTAAATTATTATGATAACTTTTGAAAACTCAAAATCTCTTCAACAAATGGGAAAAATGCAAAATAGCAAAGGGGAGATACAACATGATCAATTTCGATTGATAGTGTCAGTTGATTTTAGGTGATTCATTCTATGGCCATGATAATGGCATTAAAAACATACCAATCAAAAAACAAACATCTTGCACATTTCACCATAGATACCAAATGATAATTATAACCTTTTGACCACAAAATAATGGGAAGATAGAAATAGATGTGGTGGAAATCCAATCTTATTAAATAGTCACTCAAATGTATTAGTCAAATCAAGTAATGTATATTTTATACTAATACCATTTTGAAGTTTCATTTGAAGATGAATATTCTCAAGTTCTCACTTATCTAGCTAGCTAGAACACATATTCTATCATTAACCAACTTGACTAGAAACAAACATAAGACACTACATTACAAAAAATATCATACCCCTGAGATAAGTTAATATTTTTTATCAACCATCTGCCTATGCCCATCCTCAAGATGTTTATCAACAAAAACCAATCTCTAATGGTCAGGAGGAGTCCCCTCAGTAGTTTCATGGTGGGTTAGCAGCAATAACCAAAAAAAGGGAAAAATGTCATCTTTAATGTGAAAGGTGGTAGCCTTAGTTAAAAGACACCCGTTGGTTGCATTTTAAGAAAACAAAAAACATATTAGCTACATTTCCCAACACAGATAATTTACAATTTATTATCACATTATTTCTTTATGAAATACCATAAATATATTTAGCTAAAACTATATTCAAAAAATAATTATATAGTAAAATATATAATATATTATGATATATGGTATAATGTATAGTTTAATATATAATCTAATATATTAAAATATAATACAATAAATAATATATTAAAAAATATATTATATAATCAAATATAATATTAAAATATATATTGTATAACACAATACGTAATTAAATATATAATATTTATATACAAAATATACTAAAATATATATTATATAATCTAACATACTATTAAAATATATATTAGATAATATATTACTTATACATTAAAATTTAATATCAAAACATATTAAAATACATACAGACATATAGAAACATAACCTTCTTCAAAAATATCTATTTAATAATAATTTAATTGTTAACATTAATATATATATATATATATATATATATATATATATATATATATATATATATATATATATATATATATCATGATATTATATTGATATTATATATATATATAATATTTTTTAATAAAATATAATATTTATAGATATTATAAATACAATATTCATATATATTATATGTAATAATTATATATATAATGGTTTTAGATAGTGCCTTATAAAATTTAAAATTTAAAATATGTTACCTTTATAAAAACTTATTTATTAAAGATTTGGTAGCACATGATGCCATTTTCATCAGTCAACAGTTAGGAGTTTCATTGACCATGTTGTTGTTGTTGTTGTTGTTGTTGTTGTTGTTGTTGTTTGAATAAATTTCCCATCATAAATGAAGGAATTTACTTTGCAAGGGAGGTCACCATAGGGATAAATATTATATGATTCTAAGGACCTAAACTTAGCTGCCTCCTCAAAACATCCAAACATAATAGCAAGATGATTATTATTAATATTACTACTAACACCTCAGACAACCATGAAAGGTGGATGATCCTCTATGTTTCAAATCTAGTATTTATGAAGTAGCAAAGCATAAGAAGACACTAATTGATCCGTAGGTAGGACACTTAAATTATTCTCATATTATTTGAATAAGTGACATGAAAGAATATGCCTTGGGTGACCTTCCATATAGATACGATGATATATACACAATATGATTATTCATAGACGCAGTCATCTCTAGCATTAATGTGTCTTCGTATAGTCGGTTATTCTAGTATTGAAATCTCAGCCTTTCTAACCAACTAAAAATGGTGAAGTTAGTGGTGGATTAGGCAAAAAAAATGTCAACAAGTATTATGTAAACAATTCAACAATTGTGGGGTCATTACCATTAATATTTTAGTTACAATTTATTCCACTTATCTTATCACAATAAAAGTTATTAATATTATATTTTAAACTTAGTAATTAGAATATACATATTTATTCTTCAATTTAATTTCACTTTAGTCTCAACATAATTTTATAGCCTTCCAAGTGAATTAATTATGGCACCAGTATCTATCAAAGACTAAATAAGCAATTTCTATCCATTTAAATATAACTTAATACTAGCATTTGCCCCAAAGGTGTAAGAAAATATGGAAAAATTGTATTTTTATTTTTGTGATTATATTTAGTAAGTGTTTTCTTTTAATTTATCAAATATATTCTCCTTTTATGTATTATATTGTGATATAGTACTTTTATCATTTGCTACACCAACATTACTCTATTATTAATGTATAAGAAATTGCCCAAAATTCAAATAATATCAGTCAATTTAAAATTCAATCATCTAAGAATTAATATAAAAATTATCACATCACAAAAAGTCTCACATCATATTGCACTTTCCAAGTGTTTTATTTTATTTTATGATTTATAATCCCTTCTTGACCAAAATTTAACACATGACATTCCCTCCTACCTGGGATAGATCATCAAGCAAAGATATTTTCTCTTTAGCATCGAGATGAAAAAATAGAGGGATTCAATCTGTAAGCTTGTTTCATACACTATACATCTAATGTAGAGTCTTCATCATTTAAATATGGCACCATCGTGTGAACTGTAAACCACTTTGTAGTGCATGGTTTCACATGAAATATCATGTCAATAGAAAGAATAATGAAATGAATTAATCTAAAATATCATGTTATCCAAGAGTCCATTATTGAACATTAAACTATTTCTCATGTTTAAATCTGATTGTTAATTATTATTATTATTATAATACAAGATTGTTATTTGTTTTACTAGTTTTTTATCTTACCACAATTAAAGCGATCTACCTAGATTAATTCATTTGTCAAATATTTTTTTAATTTAACTGTAGACATAGGAACCTTCCTCTTGATAATTTTTTTAATAATTGCACTTATATATAAATAATAAATGAGTATTCATTATACCAAATATTATAATTATTATTCACCAATAAATCACTATTCTTTTATGTGTGTGTGTGTGAGAGAGAGAGAGAGCGAGAGAATAATAATTGTAATATTTGGTATAATGAATACTCATTTATTGTGTGTGTGTGTGTGTGTGTGTGTGTGTGTGTGTGTGTGTGTGTGTGTGTGTGTGTGTGTGTGTGTGTGTGTATGTATATGTATGTATGTATATATATGTATATGCATATGTATGTATGTGTGTGTGTGTGTGTGTGTGTGTGTGTGTGTGTGTGTGTGTGTGTGTGTGTGTGTGTGTGTGTATATGTATGTATGTATATATATGTATGTATGTATGTATGTATGTATATATATGTATGTATATGTATGTATATGCATGCATATATATATATATATATATATATATATATATATATATATATATATATATATATATATATATATATATATATATATATATATATATATATATATATATATATATATATATATATATATATATATATATGTATGTATGTATGTATGTATGTATGTATGTATGTATATGTATATATGTATATATATGTGTGTGTGTGTATATATATACACACACACCTACATATATATATGTATGTATGTATGTATGTATGTGTGTATATATATATATATATATATATATATGTGTGTGTGTGTGTGTGTGTGTATGTATGTATGTATGTATGTATACATACATACATACATACATACATATATTCCATATTGATATGAATATTTTATGAATCTAATCCTATTAAAATATCTATCATTTTTTAAGTTTGTCAGAAAATAAGATGATCCACATGGTTAATGTCCAATTATAGAAAAAAACAATAAAGTGGTTTCTACACCTTCCATGCTACTGTTTATTGCTACACATGGCACAAAATTGGTCAGGGGGTTGAAGGAGGCTGCACAATGTGAAAGAAAGTCGTGACTTCAATTTATTTTTAGGTTTTGGTTTGGTTTATTATTGAATATAAAAAATAGAATATAAAACTGAATATAAAACAATTACCAAAACCTTATGCACCAAATATAAGTACACCCCCAAAAAATATAAATGCAGTTTACTACAACAACAAAATACCCAAAACAAAATTTTTATCTCATTAGAATTTTAGTTTCATGTTCATCCTACCTTTCCATCTTCAATTTCAATCAAATTTCCATGTTGACAACATTTTCAATTGATTTGTAACTCTTTTTTAGTGTAATATTCATAAAATATAACTAATGTTTTTAACAAACTATTTTGCCATTTTAATTAATATTAAGTAAACAAATATTATATTATATTATATCTTGATATTGTATTTGATTATATAATATATATTTTAATATTATATTATATCAATATAATATGTTGTTAATAATATTGGAAATAAATATTATTAGTAGTTACCCCAATGGTATAAGGAAAGCCATAAGTTATTTAAACATAGCTTATATCTGTAAAGTTAGTTATTTAAATTTATCACTTTATTTGCTAAGTGTTTTATTTTTATTTGTGGGATAGTGTAATTGACACAAGGTAAATATTACATGTATTGTAGTAGATCAAAAATGGAGCCATTAAAATAAAGACAAAATGTAAGCAACACAGTGATTCCAAGGCAAGTGCAAATGTGATAAAAGAGGGAGAGATGTTGGCATAGGTGGTGAAGGTCTACAGAGGATAAATAATGATTATACCATCTCTATGGTGGATTGGCTGGAGGTTGATAAGGGAATTTTTTGCACCATGAGAAGGTTCTTAGTGATTGCATTGTAGAGGTTGGGGATGAAATAATTAAAATTTCTTTGGGATAAGCCGCTAAAATAAACCTTGTGTGTGTGTGTGTGTGTGTGTGTGTGTGTGTGTGAATTACAATCTAATATTTAAGTGTATATTAAATGATCTAATATAATGTTAAATATATAATACAGTCACATATAATATTAAAATATATAGTTTGATATAATAGTAAATTATATATTATATAATATATATTATTTATATAAAAAATATATTAATTACACTGTATGTGTGTGTAACAATCTAATATTTAAATATATATTATATGATCTAATATAATGTTAAATATATAATATAATTGCATATAATATTAAAATATATAGTTTGATATAATAGTAAATTATATATTATATAATATATATTATTTATATAAAAAATATTTTAAAATATATATTAATGACATTGTGTGTATAAAAGTATAATATACATTTTAATGTTATATTTTATCATATAATATATATTTTAATTTTTGATTATATAATATATATAATTTAATATTATATGATATGATATTATAATATATATATTTTAATAATATATTAAATTATATAAAATATATTTTACTATTATATTTGAATATATAAACATAACATTATATTAAACTACATATATTATATAGTCAAATATATATTATACATATAATATTAAACTATATATTATATAATGTAATAAATATATTATATAAAATATATAAAATTAAAATATATAATATAATTTAATATTATATAATAATAAACTATATATATATTATATAATCAAATATTATATGATCAAATATAATATTAAATTGTGTATTAAAAAAAATATGATATACATTTTAAATAAACTCTTAACAATTTCCCTACCCAACCGAAATGAAACAAGGATAAGTGATTTGAACCTCGCACGCTAATCTCCTCGACACTTGGCCAATCTACACTAAAAGATGCCCCGCCAAGTGTCTGAATTAATATTTGTACCAGTTCAACCCATAATTAGCATAGCTAGGTGTACAGAAGTGATTCGGAACTGATTTGGTGGAAAGAGAACCTAATCTAATCACCAAGCCTTTAGATCTTTCTTTCAACCTACAATTTTTTTATCAGTACAACTCTGCACATGAAATCTATTCTTGCATTATGGGGTTCTATGAGTATATGAAAGGCTATGTACAGAGGAAGAAATCTAGAGTTGTGATCCTTTCAATTATTTTGATTTGATCACTGCATCTCTGACGGTATTGGGTTCCATATATTTCTGAGAGCCCTCGGTGAAATGGCCAAAGGGGCTTATGCGCCCTTTATTCCTCCAATTTAGGAAAGAGAGACTACTTCCACATATGAAGCCTTGCATATAATTCCCTCATTATGAATATACATAAGATTCTCTGGGCTCAGAATCATGATTGAAGAATGCGTGAGCGAGGATTGGAAGCTCGCACGATTCATGCGGTGCCTCCATTGGTCCACCATCTCATGGCATTCCACTCAGGTGGGGCCCTCATAGCTGATGATGTTTTTTATCTCCTCCTAGAAATAGTACTGCTCCATCTTCACCCTCGATGTATTATAAGTAATAAAATGGGCAAAATAACATATTCAATGTGCAATAAGGCTGAATGAAATGTATGAGGGTTATTACAGAGACGTGTTAAACAAAGAGTAATAGTGTCCCTAGAATGAATTTTCTACTGGAGGAAATTAGGATACTGAAAGAAGAAAAAGGCATTGGGCTGCCGAATTTCCCTTCCATGTAGGTTTTCTTGAATCTGGTGCAGTAGCGTGCAAATGATGTCGCTAAAAGAAGCCTCAGAGTTGTTAACTAGGTATGGGATTATTTAGATGGTGTCATTCATAGATTAATTGAACTCGAATCTAAAAGTTATCCCCAGCTCAATGTTGCCACCAAAACAGCTACTCAGGTTCTTATTCGAAGAAAGAAAGTGGATTGTATTGAGTATGTGAAAGATATGATTGAGACCGAGAACTGTACTTCACTGTCAATCCCCCTTTATATGGATACATGGACCAAAATGCTTGAGCATAAAGATAAGATCCTCTATGCACTACAGTACAAAAAAGAGACATTTTCTATTGATGGATTTGGAGAAGTGAATTTTGAAAATGCTTGTGAAGATGATCAGGTGCAGGAACCATATGAAACGAAAATGTGGCTTGTTGCCTACTAGAAAGTGGTGATTTTCATATTGGCTGATGGAATTCCCCTCCATCTGTGATTTCTGTATATAAAAATGGTGAGAAAATAAATTGGTGGCGATCTAATGAAATAAATTGCAGGCCCTAGCTTGAATATTGAGATTAAGAATCTCCTCGTCTGTGTATGAGATTTTGATGTTGTAAATTCCACTTGAATGTTCTCTATACTATCTCTCATGTAATATCAATTTTCTTTTTTTTTGAATTATTGACCTATATCTTTATTTTTGTTTAAAATAATAGTCTCTCCTTTCCCTTTAAACCTTGGCAATACAGATAACTATGAGGCAGTCAAGGTTTAAATTTTTTTCATATGAATTTTATATTAATAGTAGACTTTATCAATACCTACATAGTATTATACAGAAATACACCAATCATTCTACCAATTTTAATTGATGCCATTTGAAAGCTAAACATTTTGCAAACTTTATCTCGAGAGGCCTTATTCCTCCCAGTTAGAGGTATATATATATATATATATATATATATATATATATATATATATATATATATATATATATATCATGATTCTAAGGTCTGATGTTATATCACCATCTTCTCCAATACAACACACTTCGATCGCTTTTCATGGATACACCTCCTTACGTTTTGCTTTCTCACCAGAATTGTTGTTGTCATGGCTCTGCTAGCCTGTGGCTTATAGATAAGTATCGAAGAGAAGTGTAGAGAAGAGGTAACTTATCTATTGATCCTAGAAATGATAAAAAAAGTTGAGTATTTTTATTTTTTTGGGAAAAATACATGTTGTATCTTACCTTTTTGAGCCTGAAACTGATAAGGAAAATTCATTGATGTAGATTGATTTTTCTTTTACTTAAATAGCCTACAAACTACGATATATTATTTATATTTCAATCTAAAACAAATGATTGAGGATTATAAATGAGAGATATTCTAAACCTAAGAAGAATAAGTATCTCCCTTTTTATTTTTTCAAATCTGTTAAAAACAATAGAGAATTGGAACTAAGCAAACTTTGGCACATCAATCATGTAATCCATCCATGGTTGTCACTTTCTATGGTGTTTCATGTACCCTGACTCTTATGAAACTTTCCAATGATAGATGTGAGGTAGGTAGTATAAAAACATCTTACCGCCACATTGTAGAGGATAGTCACCACCAATCCTCCAACTAACCAACCTACAAGTAGTTGTCAAACCAAATGTCAATATTAGAATGGGCGAAACAACATATTCAATTTTTTGGGTCTCTTATAAAATGAATCTATAGGGATTCGCCCACTGTGTAAGCCTCTCGCTCAATAAATTTTAATTCTTTGATTCTAATAATTTAGAAAAGGTGTTTGATTAATTAATTAATCAATTAAATATTTTATAAATAATAATAAAAAATAATTTATTTTCATATATTTTATTTAGAATACAATTCATTTTCATATATTTTTTAAATACATATTCTTTTTGAAAAAAAAAAAAATTTTTAAATTATACTTTTCACCCAGCCATTAATATCATCGTCATGAAGTTGAATTTGATGATGTATTTCTATATTCCATGATGCTAAACTTATTATGTTTATAATACGTATTTTGTATAGAATAATACAAAACCTTTTAATTTGAATAATAGTTAAAAGTTAATTTTATTTAATATTTAAATATTATTAGTATTTGTTGTGTAAGTATCAT
Organism: Torreya grandis; assembly: GCA_037957365.1. NCBI lineage: Eukaryota > Viridiplantae > Streptophyta > Pinopsida > Cupressales > Taxaceae > Torreya > Torreya grandis. Next base: position 2,984,821 of record JARHVA010001831.1, read on the forward strand.
TGTAATTTTTTATTTTTATTATTTTGTATTGAAAAAAATATTTTTCCTTCTTAAAATTTTAATTTTTTTTTTTATATTTATAATATTTTTTATTTAAAAATATATATTTTCTAAATTTATAATTTGTTAATGAAAGATGATAAAATTAATATTTTAAAAAATTACATGTTTTTAAACTTAGAAAAGAGCAAACAATTTACATTTTTCTTACTTCTTAAAATTTTTAGGTTGATTTTATATTATAATATATTTTATAAAAAGAATATATATATATATATATATATATATATATATATATATATATATATATATATATACTTTTTCTAAATTTTTTATTACTTAATGTAAAATGATAAGATTAATATTTTAGAAAAAATATTTATTTTTAAACTTAATTTATATTGTCCAATAAAATTATAACAAATATTAAAATTAAATACAAAATTATAATCTTAAAAAATAAAAAGAGACTGACAATAATAAATTACTACATATTTTTATTATTTTAATATTATAAATTATTTCTAGGATATCTAATATACTAAACATCCTTCCATTACTATTTTCAAAATTTAACGATAATACTTATGATAAACATATACCATCCATTCAACTCTATATATTTGAGTTAGTATTTTATACATATTCAAGAAAATGTATTTGGCTTCTAAGATGGATATATATTGACTTCTTATTTTGAAATAATATACAATTTTTTTATTAATATTTATTTAATTATTTTTATGAGTATATTAATCAAAATTTAATTTATTAGCAAAAATTATAATCTCATATGAATAATAATAGAAAGAAAGAAGTGTTTTATTTTTTATTTTTACTTTTTATTTTTGAATGCAGAAACATTACATAGAATCATTGAATTATAGAAAATGTCAATATATCTGTTCAATATCTGTATCTATAAGATAATCTTTAGAATTGTCAAATGATCTTTTGTTTATCAAATATGTATGTTTTATTTAAAATTTTAACTTACGATTTATCAAATATTTATATTTTATTTCAATTTATTTTGTGTGGTTGATCTTTTTGACTTATTAAATATGCATTTTGTGTTTGATCCTTATAGGTACACACACACACACACACACACACACACACACACACATATAAACAGGAAATTAACTCTCACATAATATGGTTTACTATCTTTGCCTACCATCTTTCTACAGTTAACATGTTTCAAATGCCATTAACCCTTTTATCCACCATTTGCCTATTATTGTTGAAATTTAAAGTACAACTAGCTTTTAAAATGTCTTGCATTAACAAATATTAATTAAAAATATATAAACAGTAAATTAACAAAATTTTCACATTTCTTGGCCTAAAAAAATCCTTTACTAAAACAAAATATTATATCTATTCTAGTTTAACTTCCATCTTTGAGGCAAGTGCTATTATTTAGAATTATTGTATTTTTATTTACAAATTATTTTTACATAAAAAGATTTGAACTCACTATACTATCTTTTATATTATTATTATTAAGAGCAAGTACTAGCATCACGATACTTATTTGGATTTAGATTTGAATTTTTAAAAAAAATGTATTATTTTTTCAAATATTTCAAAAATAATATCACTCTACTCGTTTCACATAAATTTATTTAAGATAAATATTATTAACATACGTAATATATAAAAATATTTGATATAGATATTTTATAAGAATCACTTGTATTATTCTCTAGAAATTAAGTTAAGAAATAATTCATCCATAAACATGGTTACATGTGGTCATTTTGAACATTTTAGAGTTCTTTAAAAAAATGAAAATATTATAATAAAAAAAATGTGTTATTCTACATGTATAATAGTTATATGATATTTATTTGTTATTATTTTATATATATAATGTACATTTATGTACGGTGACTAGTTTAAATTAAATTTATTATTGGTTTATTATGATAATTTTTTAATTAAATTTATTAATAATTTACTATGTTAATTTTTGAAGATTTAAATATTTTTATAATATATTTATTTTAAATAAATTTATATAAAATATTATTATTTTTAAGATGTCTATTTTATTTATATTACAAATCTAATATAATATAAATATTTCAAAAATAATATATTTATAAAAAATTATATAAATTTATTTTAAATATATTAATATATTATTAAATTATATACTATATTAATAAAAATATTTAATTAATAACAAAATATTATAATATTAATAATTTTAATAATATTAATGATTATTTAATTTGAACCATGTGGCTTAGATTAAAAAGGCTAACAGAATACACATATTGTTAGATTTTGTATATATAAAAAACATATAATATATATGGGAAGTTACGTTGAAAAAAATTTAAAAAACCTTTTAATCATTCAAGATTGAGAATAACGTAAAGAAAACAAAGAAGCATTGGAGTTTTAATCTCTATACCTTATTTACTAACATTCAAAATAAAATATTAGGTTGAAATTAATTTAAACGCCAAATAATGGTGATTTAATGCTTGTAAGACCGCCGGTTTTTTTTTTTTTTTTTTCTTCCCTTAATGGTATTCAAGGTTGAACGTTATAGATATAAATTTTAAGATCTTAATTCTTTTGGTCCAGAGAATTTTTTTCCTTTACTTCATTGTTTCTTAAATATGTTTTCTGAATAAATTTGGCAGAGTCTCTTGTTTGTCAGACAGCCTGCGGTAAAATATTTATATTGAAAAGAAATATATTATAATAATGTTTAATTAATGTCAGTTCGTATTGTTTTTAACATGAACCAATTTTATTTATATCCAAAAGAAGTTTATAAGATGTTAGTGGTTTTTTTTTAATATAGGGACATGATATTATATACTTCTTTTTATTGTTATTGTAAGTCGTCTTTCAAAGTAATAATTTTTAAAAATCAATTAATATGTAAATAAAATTAAAATAAAATTAAAATTATTTATAAATAAACAGATAATTATTTTTATTTACTTAATAAACATCTATTTAATTTTTAATAATGAGTTATTTTTATTATTTTATAAAGGTCTTATAAATTAGAAGGGCTAGTTAACATGTGGTTTTATTGAAGAGGGTTCCAATTTCTTTTTTAATAGAGTGGGTTGATCACAAAGAGTGTTTGAGCTTTTATTGAGGTCGATGATGGGCCCTTAAATTTTGATCAAGGTTTTATCTGTAATGTCCATCCAACCTCTGTCTAATGTCCCTCAACATACATTACTACCCTCAATGAACTCCATTCTCATTCCTAACGGAAACATAATTAAAAATTATCATGAAAAAATTGCAAATAAAAAACATACAAATATATATATGCACATATATAGAATATCCAATATAATATTAACATTATAAAAATGAAAATATATGAAAATTCAATTTTATGGAAATAAAAAAATAATTAAAATAAATTTTATCATATTTAAAAAACAAATAAAAATCTTATAAAAATTCTTTTTTATTATTTATTTATTTAAATAAAAATTAAATAAAATACATAAAATTAAGTTAAATTTAAAATAAATATAATAATAAAAAATATTTTCAATTAATAAATCAAATACATAATAACTAAGTTAATAAGTCAAACACATACAGAGTTTTAATCTCGTTCAAGGAATGGATCGTTGTTTTCGAGGAATTTGTGAGCGACCTCAAAGCCGACACTTTCCGATTCTTAAATCTGATACAAAATTCGCTGTTTATTATGCTTTTTTCGTTGTCGAATTTATCTCCCAATATTTTCGGATAGAATGAAACCATTCTCAAAAAAATTGCATGGATTGAAATCGCAATATTTTTACAGCGATAAAAGGGAAACATTCAAAAAAATATATAAACGACCAGCAATCAAGAGAAACGTTGCAGAGTCATAGAAACGTCGCCCACTCTTCTCAAACACTATGACAGCTGCTATCCACTGCACAGTCATAGGAAATGCTGCCCACCTGAGTCGAAATGGACCAAATTCCATCCACAGTGACATATGTTATCTGCTCGGTCGGGTTGGAAAGAGTGATGAATGAGGAATGCGTAGATGTGAAGTGGGAAACATTCATGGGCCTTGCATGCACCTTTGATTTTGTGCAACCCTTTCCCCGCAATCCTCACATATCTTACACGCTAGTCTTCGTTATCCATTCATTGACATGATGGTTTGAGCCTTCATTTCTACCAATGCTTTAACACATTACCCACACCATTTATGTGCCTGGTCCTCCCTCACATGCCTTTGTTTATTCCTCTATTCTTCATTGTTTGCCTTGTTGAAACCTCTTTTTTACATTGCTTCCTTGAGAACATCTCTCCCCTTATTTATGTGTTTCATGCCCCATATCAAAGTCTTGGGTGCACTCTTTTATATTATACTTGTCCATTTTACGATTTGATGTAGCTACGCATATTATGAATGCATATTATACCTACACACAAACAAAATTATTCACAACCACAATTGGGATAAAAACACTTTATTATGTCTACAACAAAATAAAATATTAAAAGAGAATGACTAAAGGAAATGAATTTTTAAGATTTTTTATAGTATATTTTCACTTGCTCATGACTTATCAGTGTGTAATATTATTTATCTTCATACATATTATACTTATGGTGCACAACTAATATCTTGCTTAACTTATTTTCATTGAAATATCTTCATATCATTTAACCAATTATAGTATACAACTTACATGTAATAACCTCAAGGATGCCATAAATGATATATGGCTCTATTTATTTAACTTATTTTCATTGAAATGTCTTCGTATCATTTCACTAATTACAGTGTACAACTTACATGCAGTAACCTCAAGAATGGCATCAATGATATATGGCTCTATTTATTTAATGTGGAGCTTTCCCAAATGTTTGGCATACTAGGAGTTGTAAATAAAAAAATTATCTGACACAAAATTTTATTATTGATATGATTGTCATGCAAATTTTATGTACATCATTTTATACTCCTTGGATCAAGCATGCTAAAATATTAATCTCATCAAGTTTCATGGTCTTTCTGAGCCTCACATCTAATGATTATTCATCATCCAAACATATTGTGTGGTATATGCACACTGATGACATAATAAACTCCAACCATAAAATATTCTCTTAAAAAAACACCAACTAAACTAGCGTGTACATTTAACCTTTATAAGTCATCCAATAAGCCTATAATACCATAGATACTCTGTCATCCTAATGCTTGTGACCTACATCACAAAATATAGTAATTATAGTGCCCAATAAATTGTTGAAGGTTTGAACTACCAAAGAATTATATCAATCGAACCTAACAAAATTATCAAATTTGAAAGATATTTAGGTAAGTGTGTAAATTATCTCCTTGATGCATTGGATATAGTTTTTGTGACTCACATTGTTAGTGTCTAATTATGATCCTATTATCTAGGATTATGGTTAATAAGGTGGTCTATTATGTGTTGTTAAACTCGTAGAAAATTTTTCTTGTATTTTTCGTTGGTTTAGATGAATATATTAATATTATTATATTATAATAAGATGATCTTTTTGGAATATTAACCCTAAAAAAGTTATAAGATATATAGAAATAGTTCAAGCACAAAAGTCATAAACTAATTCTATATATTACCCATGGATGGAAATTTTTTTGTTTAATCCCATCCATCATTTAGGTTGTTCCATGTCCCTAGCACCAATTTTTTTCCACATTAGACAACATTACCCCTTTGGATAGGAGTGTCATGCTTTAGTGTTTGATCCCCTCTATTGTATTCCTATCAAATAATAAATATTTTATGAAATACAAAATTATGAAAAGGTCAGTCTATGTCGCTAATGAGCCCCGTGTGAAGGAATTCTAAAGATACTTCTTGATTCATATTATATTTTATACCTCTAAGGTGTATTACTAAATTAATTTTTATTTCTGTTTCACATATGCAACATCATTTAGTTTCTTCTACAATGCAAAGTCAAGATTTATTTCTCTCAAAATGATTATGTTAAAATTCCATGGACTCCAACAAATGAGGTTCATATTGAAACTGATAGGGTAGAAAACTCATTCTTATAAGCTATTACATGACCCATGATTGTACTTAACCATGGTGTTATCATTTTTAAACATCTTTTAGGCCATGACTAATACCAATACACATTAGAAATTATTAATGTGTGTATTGGTACATGCCAATGTTCTACAATCGTCTCACGACTCACCTCTCTTGAAAGGATATTTCATGGAATCTCCCCAAGTTTTGTATCTACCTAGTCTAAGTTCACTAATATTCACTTAGTGGATCATTGCAACCATTTTGTTCAAAGGGAATTTTCTAGTTCAACCTAACCTAAATTTTGAGTCCATGTTTCAATGAGTTTTGGGTACTTGAACAATGTAAAATGTAGTGTGTTTGTTGTTAATTCTCAAAATAAACAAACACGGGCCTTGGCTAGTTCTAATTTTTTTTGTTATAATTAGAAAGCACTTTAATAAGCTTTTTAGACCCAATCAAGAATTTTTAAAATGATTTACAAGTGCCTTCGGGTGGAAAATTCAAGTTTGAGGGTTGAAAATCCAATTGAGGTCTAGACCCTCAATTAGAATTGTGGGTTTTATGTTGCATGTTTCACATTTTAATCAAAGTGTTGGGGAAATAAAAGCCAAAATGCACCTAGTCATGGTTTTGGTGGTTGAAAACCCTGGATAAAATTCTGAGTAGGTACTTAGGGCTGTAGGGGGTTGAAACCTCACTACGATTGCCATCAACAATTTTGAGGTTCAAAATCCTAAACAACATAAGAGAGAGGTCAGAGGGATCCATAGCCTAATTAGGGATTTTTTTTCAACTTACATTGCCTATTGAAGCCTTTGATACTATTGACCTAGTCATGCTTTAAATCTTGACTAGAAATGTTGGCACTTTGATGTAATCAATGAGAAAAATGTGGGGAAACATCCCACATAACACTAAAGACTATCACTGATGACCTCTCATTTGAATTGGGAAAAAAAATATAAATAAAATTACCTCGACTCACAAATGAAACATAGACCTAGTACGTCTTAAAATCTCAATTACAATTATGAAGGTTATATCTACGTAACACAAGACCTATTCAAGTTCAAAAAATTAATTAGTTAAATAATTTGATGAAGACTCTCCCTAAGACATATTTAGGTTTTGAAATCCTAATTATATCTATGGGTCAAAAGATTTTAAACTCATCCAAATTTGAATATGTAAAGCCTGAATAAAACTAGGAAAAAACATTGAATACATGATTAGATAAAATCAGTAATTTTGAAAAAAAAATTGTCCTGAGAGGTAGGACTCGATGAGATTTTTTAGGTAGAAAATAGAGGCCCATAAGTCATTTTAGGAGGAAGGTCAAAACATGAAACTTGGTCGAACGGGACCAAAGTATGAGATGAAACAAGTTATGGAGGTCAAAATGACATGAAAACCAAAATTTTCCACTAGAGAAAAATGATATATTTGAACAAGATAGAGAACGCCTATGCTAGAGACCCAACAAGTGAGATAAGTTTCTCGAAAAGCATTTTTGATCAAAGAGTGAAACATGAAATGTATCCACATGAGTGAGACAAATAGGATGGGGTAGGTCTTAGAGTTTCAATAGGCACATAAATTTAAGTGACCCCAAGGATCTAAGAGAGGTAGCAGGAAAGAATGCCATGCAAAGGTAAGTGCAGTAAAATTCCACTTCAAGACTAGGTGTTCTATATGAAACATTACATTTAGCACTTGGTTGTCATAATGGGACATGTTTTGGGAGCGTGAATGGCATGTAAATCAAAATATCTTCCTAGATTAGGCTAAGAGAGATAGGCTTTGAATGTAAATTGGGAGGTCAAAACTCAACTTTTATGCCAAGTGTAAAAGACAAAGTTGACTCACACAATCATGGTATTTCCAATGATGATGGTTTTAAGTCCCATATTGGCATACAAAATAAGATGAGACACTAAATTAACTTGATTTTCTAGGACCAAAAAGCTATGAATGCAAGTAGAAGTAGAGAAAAATGAAAAAAGATAGGTTCCTTAATTCTTGGAAGAATTAGGGAACGTTATGTAAGAAATAAAAAATAGTGACTCTATTGAAGAATACTCATGATTGTTTTAAAATGATACAAACATGTATACAAACATATAATCTTTAGTTGAGACTATGTATGAAACGTGAAAAGATTTGAGAGAGGAGAATATGGGAGTAACTAAAAGACCAAATCAGACATTCTAATTGACTGAGTGTGTGTAAATGAGTTAAATTATTATTTCTTAGAACATGCAAGGACAAGATTCTAAGATCCAATCATTAGACAAGTGAATTGTACCTTGATAATGCTTATTAGGGCATTAATTTACTATTAATACGTGTATGTAATGCTAATTGAGTTTCCTCTAATCCTAACCAAGGCCTTGCTACACTACCAACTAGGTTAGAAATCCCAATGTGGATTTTCTTGAATCACCTAGAAGTGAGCTTTTCAGATATTGACTTTTCTTTTCTTTTATTATGTTGATTTATCTTTTAGTATCTCAATTTTGGTTTGAACCACTATATCAAGTGAAGGGTATGACTATAGATTTTTTTCCATAGTATTTTCATCGAAGAAAACCCCATAACCATTAGGATGTGAATTTTGTGCTTGGTTTTAAGAGAATATATTCCTTTCCTAGATATTTTTACCTAAACTTAACCCAAATCAAATAAAATTTGGACACATATGATAGATAAACATTTGAAATTGATTCAAAAACATAATCTAAAGTGTCAAACTACTCATTAATTATGCACTAAAAATTCATCCAAGTTACCTACGTACATACTTTTAGTTATTCAATTATTTTGAGCAATAGGGGAACCTATAAGATAAAACAAGTGGATCGAGCCAAATTTACAAGTAATGAGATTGGACCAAAAACAAGAAATGGGAAAATCAAGGAAAATAAAACTAAACTAACCACAAAGTAGGAAAGGGAAAAATAATGTATTTATAGGAACTTTGTAGGTTAATTTAAGCCTAGAATTAGTGTTTGAGGAAATTCCCATTGATAGGCATTGAGACATATTCATTACATAGAAAACTTAGGTAAAATACATTATCACCTAATATTTCAAAGATTTGATAAGTAACCAACCATAGGACATCAAACTTGTCTTCATGTCTTTTTTTCTCATTAGCCTTGTCCAAAAGAAGAACTAGGTCAGAGATTATGAAGGCTTTTACCTTTGCTTGATTTTCAAACCAACATTTGATAACATATTTGTGTTTATTAAAATGCAACAAGTCTGCATCATAGTTTTCTTATAGTTGGATCAAATTGAGAAGGTGAGCTTCTACCTTGTCATCATTTTCTAGGTAATCTCGCATGAACTATAATGTAGGTATTTTTAGGTTAACTATAAAGATGGGGTCTTGGCCATAAACTAGATGATACATTGAAATTCTTAAGGCTAAATTAATTCTATTCCTATCAGACCATAATCTAAAACTTAGGACCTTATGCCAATCCCTAGGGTTCTTTGCCAAGATCTTGTTAATTAAATCAAGCAAATTTTTATTAGTTGATTATGCTACCACATTACCCTACAATTACTAATTAGAAGAGAATTTTAGGATTACCTAGTTCTCATAGGCCCATTCAATAAATTTATGAGTTAATAATGTAGGACCATTATTACATACTAGTATAGTAGGCATCGCAAAATTGTTGACAATGTGTTCTTCTAGAAAGTTGATGACCATGTCAATTGTACTATTCCTGCATGCTTTAGATTATGCCAAATGGGTACAATAATAAATTATCATAAGTATGAATTTTTAGCTTATTGATCATTTAACATTGATGGCACTAATGAAGTCCAATCCCTTCATTATAAATTGCCAAACCTCAATAATTGACTGAAATGGCATGGTAGGGTTATGTTCTCTTTGTATGGCAACTTGACATGTATGATATCTCTAGATGTAAGAATGAACATAGTTGAAAACATGTGGCCAATAATACCCTTCCATGAGTATCTAATGGGATATAGCATCCCTAATATATGACATGTTTCATATATTCCATGGAAATCATAGAGTAATCCAATTTCTTCTTACTTGTTTAGGCATATGAGATATATGCCTTCATGATGTTTTCCATATAGCACACCTAATTTGATCATGAATTTGTTATTTTTTAGGTGTAAAGATATTCTTTGAGTTAAATTTAGGTTATTTAGGAAATCATTATTGATCAAATAATAGACCACATATTGGTACCAATCATCATTGGTAATATCTTGCATTGTGTACTGATGGTAAATTATTTATGGGTCTAATTCAACCATGGCCTTACTGATTCTTTTTCCTCTTAAATAATGGTCATCCATTTTTTCCTTCACTCATTTTAACTTATTGATGGATTTAATCAAGGCAAATTATTTTTTTTCTAGAGTTGAATACCTTAGTTTAGTGTTGTAGAAAGTATAACTAATGAATAAAATAAGTCTCTCATCTCTAGCCTCTTTTTTGTTATAGCGTCATTACACTTGAGTTCTATAAGGAGAATGAGTAGATATATAAGGGATTCATAAAATTAGGAATGATTAGAACCAATGTGTTAATGATTACTTTCTTGATCTGAGATAAATTTAGATAGTAGATTTATCTGGGATGGTATGCATGAGAATACTTTATCCTTCCATTCAATCTTCATGTCCTTCTGCAACATGTTATTCACTTGTTAGACTATCTCTACAAAGCCCAAAATAAACTTCCTAATGAAAATGATCTTGTTGAAGAATGAATTCAACTCTTTTCTACTTCCATACTTTAGAAATTTTAGAATTTCTTCCACTCTATCAGGATCTATAGATATACCTCATTCTGAGATTATGTGGCCAAACAACTTACCCTCTATTACCCCAAAAATGTACTTCCTAGGGTTCAAAGAGATTCCATCATCTGTGTATATCTATAAGACTGATCTCAAGTATTTCACATGGTATTTTATATCCTTGGAGAATATGGTTAATCCATTTAAGTATATTACTATGCATTTAATGATGAGATCCTTGAATTCAATATCCATGAGATGTTGAAACGTGGCACCCATATTGATCAGGATGAATGGCATCCTCTTGTATGTGAATGTACTCCACTTTTCTATAAACATTATATTAATTTGGTACTCATAATTTACCACTATATAATTTTACCCCGAGTACCCATCTAAGAATGACATCATCTAAGAGTCCTTCATTATCTATAGTACTTCATCTAGCAAAGGAAATGGATAATTGTCTTCTTTGAGGCTTTGTTTGAGTTACAAAATTTAACACATAGCCTTATCTCTCCATTTTTATTCATAACTAGTAAAAACTTGGCCACCCATGTGGAATACCCAATAGGGAAAATTATCCTTGCTTGGAGTAATTTTTGCACCTCTTTGAATATCAATGGTTCTAGCAGTGGATTGATTTCTTTTTGCCTCTAGCAAAATGGTCTAACTCCTGACTTAAGAGGGATGGTATGCATGAGAATAAAAGTGTTAAACACCTTTAGGTCATTATAGCTCCACACAATAACATATCTAAATTTTTTTAAGATGTGAACAAAGTCTTATTTTTTACTTTATAGTGCATGTCATGTCTAGAAGCACATTATTTGTTCATTTGTGTTACCCATATTATAATGTTAGTGTAGCATACCTTTGGCAATGGTTGATTTTTATTTCTCACCTTGGTAATCCATGTTGAATAGTTATTCTATTGTTACCATGCCTATGGGTATATTGTTAGTTTTCATATTGATTAACCCTTCCTTATTAGGTTCAAACTCTTCTTGGTCATCTTCATCTATAATCTAGGCCTTGAAAACATTTGTGTTTATGATGACGTCAATGATATGATGATTGTCATTGAATACCTAGAAGTTCTTGATACTATCAATAATGGAAGGAGTATAGAACAACTCCATGGAGAACCTTATCAACTTCAATTCAGCTATAGGATCCATAGTACTCACAACTATAGCTTATATATCCTCTATATAATTTCTTCTATAAGGCAAGGTTTGAATATTGAATGCATCAAAATCCTATATTAAATTCCATACCTGACTATGATATATAGATAAATGCTTGTCATTACAAGCATATTTGCTTCTTACCTATTTCACCATAGGTTTGAAGTCACCCAGTACCTAGAGGTTCTTGACTTTATTCTTTAGTTGGAATATGAGAACATGAACTAGTGCTTCATAATTAGCCACATTTTTCATGCAATTGAATTGCAAGTGAAATGTTACTAAATATAACTTCCATCAGGCATTGATGAGATCTACACTGGTACCACACCCACTCTTAGATTTAGACTCATCAAATTTTAGAATCCTCAAATAGTTTTTAGTTGTATACATAGGATCCTAATGAGCTAGTGTTACTAATACATAATAATTAAGCAAGTATGAGTTATACCACTCGATAAACCCTACATTTATAATGCATACTAACATTTAAAACAGACATCACTTATAGATACACATCATGATGCAATATTATATGCTATATATGTCTAAACAACTTTCTCAAAATATATTCACAATATCTTTTGTGTGCAAGTCTCCATTACTATAAGTAAATATATTCAACAATCCAGATGAATTATTTTCAATGAGTTAAAAATCTAGGTTATACCATAATACTTAATTTAAGAAACCTAATTCCATTCCTATGAAGTTGCTTTCAAATGGTTATAATCTTGGTTTATTGAACACCTTATGACTCATTTGTCTATCAATCTAGCTATAGGTATATTTCCTATAAATGTGTAATTCTACATCATAATATATATACCATATGGGAGTACCCAAATGATATGAAAACACTATATAAATTTTCATTTATATCTCTTAATCGAGCTCTTAATCAAGAGCTTCCTATGTTTTCAACAATCCCTAAATCTCTTATGTTCACAAACTTGTTAATGATTTACAAGGGGATTCAAAATTAAAACATTCCTTCATAATTTTATTGCTAACTAAAATAGGTTTCCCATTTATTTTATAACTATCCATGAGACATAAAGGCAACCAACTCATTATATGTATATATTTTATACTCTTCTATAAGATCCTGTAACATCAGGGAGAAATGTTTCCTTTAAGTATAAAGACATACTCAAAAATGTATGAGAATATAGTTAAATAATATTAAAAGTCTTTTTATGGTTCCACATCAAATATATCGTTAGTATAACATTTTTGATAATTCTAGTAGTATGGCCACCCATTTCTACGATAGAAAGTAATTGCCTTCACCACGTGGCTCAATTAAGAATCACTATTCACTTTTATTATTTATTATTTCCTTATATACTAACATTTCTAGCATTATATCTTTCGTATATGTTATATTTTCTCTCTAAAATATTGATTGTATTTTTAAGATAAAAATATTATAAATTTTTTAACTATATACTAAAATATAATTCATGGTCCTATTGTATGGTTAACGATAATATTTAACCATTCAAGAGCTTACATGATGTTCAAAGCTAAAACTTAGAGAGTACTTGGGTTGGTAATGCAACTTGGTTTCAAACCACAATACAAAAATTTGAGGCAAAAAATAAAGTTCCTCCAATCATTCAATCTTACATTAAAGATGAAATGTAGTTTCCTTCATACATTTACCATTTATTTCACAACCAGAATATATAGAGCATTCCAAAATTGATGCCGGATATATGTCTTATACAGAGATTTTACATCTAGGAATATACATATACAAAATATACAAAGATTTTAAATCATTGTAAAACTAATAGTATTTTAAGTTGCTACAATTATAGATAATCATTGCACTATGAATTACAAGCCACCCCTATAATTCATATAGCTAGTAAAAGGATAACAAACATAACTAGAAGATAAAGGAACATATCAAGAAAATCACTATGATTATTAATCGATTTCTTAAGAAAGTTGTTATGTGACGCTACTATATGCATAAATCCACTAAGTCACTACATTTGTTGATAGCTGTGCTGATTTCAATGTACTATTAGCAAAGACCATTTAATAGATAACTAAATCCCTGATTATTCCTTCCTACTTTATGTTTTTGTTTGTATTCGTATGCTTAGCGACTCCATTTCATTTACTTTCCTCATTTCCTATTTTCAAAATTAATGGTTTTAATGTTAATTCTAAAGATTTTGAATCGTCATAATAAATTATTACATGGCACTGTGCTGAAGTGAATAATTGAAATTCACTATTTGTTTATTTCATTATACATGATATATACCTAACTATTATTTATTTATAATGGTATAATAATTTTTTATATAGAATAAATATGTTATATAAGGTATTCAAATGGGTAATAGTAGATAAATAAAAGTGAGTAATCATTTTCTTATTGCATGAGTGTTGTCTAATATAAAATATACAATCCAGTAATTTTCTAAATCCATAGCCAAATATTAAATTTAATCAATCCTAATCATCACTATTCTCATCATTTACTAAAATAACTTATTTATTTCTTTTTTAATTAACAAAATGATAACACATAAATTTTGTTTCACTTTTACTTTTTCCAACCTATCAAGAAAATGGTCTTAATAGGTAACACAATGTGCAAGAATCTTAATACATCACAAACATTGCAATAGATGTGGCGTGTCTCTTTTTCTTCACCACCTTGTATTCCAAATCTATTGTTTGCATTGTTTTACTTTCTTCTGTCCACCTTTTACTTCACTTCATCACCGTACCGTGTCATACTTCTCCCTTTGCTTAAAATAATCTAATTCTTTTAAAGATTCTTTTTCCATGCATAAATTTTCTACCCTTTTAGTTTTCTATAAATTTCATTAACTAAAGTTGATCTTTCATAAATTTCATAATTCATGCATGTTAAATCTTTTGATTGCAAGTTCACTTGTATTTCAAAAGAATAATTTTAGACCTTTATACTCAATGTATTACATGCAAAAGACTTATCATTTTAAATTAACATTAGCTTGATAATTAAATTCACTTAATTTAATTTTAATAGGTAATTATCTCTTTAAAAGATAAATCAAACCAAATTAATAATTCCATTCATATGGTAAGACTGTTGGCGTAATTAATATGCTTATTACATTGTTTGGCTTTAGTGCGCAGGTTTGTTGTATTCAGTTTTGTAACTGTGGACAGGTGTCATTTAGATACAGATTTGTAAATAAATTATCATTATATATATTGCAGTTCTGTGAGCAATTATGTATATCAAAGTTTCAATTTGTCTTCACTCTAGTATCAGAGCACAGCCTGAGCGGCACACCCGTGGAGAGAAGCGTGGAAGTAATCGAAGCTTGGTGTGTGAAGGATGCCTAAGACGCATTTGCAGAAGTCTGCAAGATTCACGACATGGGAGAAGAATAGCGATCACGTAGTCGTGGAAGCCCACGAAGGGACAAAGCAGCGAAAGGAGAGTTGAAGTCCAAGCCTGCATGAAAGTTGCAGTGAAGTTTCAGCCATTGAGCATATGATGAAGCTTGGAACATTGCAAGCATATGATGAACTCTGGAGAGCCTACGGATACTACGACGTGGGAAAGCCTAAATCCTGGAGGATTGAAATCTTGGGATAGCAGCCCAACACTTGATAGAAGT
The DNA here is from genome assembly GCA_037957365.1 of Torreya grandis. Lineage (NCBI taxonomy): Eukaryota > Viridiplantae > Streptophyta > Pinopsida > Cupressales > Taxaceae > Torreya > Torreya grandis. The sequence continues at coordinate 3,000,486 of JARHVA010001831.1, forward strand.
TTGGAAAGTTACAACAAAAACTTATGTCAGAACTTTAAAAAGGTACACATCTTTGTAAATAAATAAATAAATAAATAAATAAATAAATAAATAAATATGAAAATTTGAAGTTGTAAATGCTGTTTTGCTTGTAAAACATTGCAAAAGTAAAGTAAAGAAATTATTAGAAAATGTCTGCACCCAAGTTGTTATTATCAAATGCCTAGCTCTTGCAAGCGCCTAATTTTACCACTTGGAAGCTGAAAATGTAGTTGATTCTTCAATTTGAATAATTATGGGGCATCATCACTGGAACAGTGACCCATCCTACCAGACTTGATGAGCAAAACAAGTTCGATAAGTCAGATGCAAAAGTGCTCATGCTAATTTCTCTAAGTATTACTGATGAAGTTCAACTGCATGTAGGCAATGCGTAGACATCAAAAGAGGCATGAAACATTTCATCCAAAATTTATGAGATGAAGAACTAGACCAAAATCTTGTATTTGTAATTGCTTCTTCATATTCTTAGTATGAAATCAAGTAAAGAGGTTGAAGATTGCTTATGCCAAGTTCTAGAACTACAAGTAAAACTTGTTGCACTTGGAGAAAAGAATGAGGACAAGATGTTGGTTTTGATAAAACTGAGAGTTCTCCCATCTTAGTTTTGCACATTCTTTACAACACTTGAACAATTTACTTGAATAAGATGAAGCAATTAAGTTTGTGCTCAAATAATTTGAGGACAAAGCCCTAATATTTAAGCAACAGGGTCCAAAATTCAAGAAAGGACCACTGAAGCATCTACAACAACATCATCAATAATAGAAGATTGAGAAGCTGAAGTGGTGGTGTTACATTTTTAAAACCCACATACATGATACTGATCATTTTTGATATAATGCCTTAGCTCAAGGCCAATCTAGTGAAGATGGCTCTTCCAGTAAAGAAGATTCAAATAAATCTAAAAGACATCCTCCACAATGGAAGTAGAAAGGGCATGTAGAAGCACAAAATCAAGAAGAGAATGCATCTGATGATGAAGCAATAGAAAAAGAAGCATATGTATCCCATGATGATCTTGTACTAGTCTCCCAAACCTCGATAGTAGTGAGCAAAGTTTGGTTAATAGACTCTTGTGCCAACAAGCACATGACTGGATGTAAAGAACTCTTTGATTCACTGACAACTCATCCAACTAGAGATTGAGTTCAAATTGTTGATGATAAAGAGTAAATTGAAGAAGGAATTGGATGTGTCACTATTCCTCTTGGGATAAGATGTGTTCTCACAAAGGTACTATATGTCCCTTGTTTGACAATAAATTTCTTATTTATCAATAAACTATTGAATCATAAGATAAAAATAGAGTTTCTAGTCCAAGAAGGCATCAAATCATGTCTCATTTCTCAAGAAGGCCAGGTTCTTGATAAAGCCCTCTTGAAGTATCAGTGATTTACCTTAGATGTAGTTTCAACTAGTGAAGTTGTACTCACTACCTCTACATCAGAATCCATTGCACTTTGGCACCATTGCTATGGGCATATATCTACTGGTTCCCTCTTTTAGCTTAGTTCTAAGGAAATGGTATGTGGAATTCCTTAGCTTTTCCATTCTTTGCCAATATGTCTTGGTTGTCTTACAGGCAAACAACATTAGGATCCATTTGAACCAAGTTCCTCTCATGCTAAGGAATGAATTGCTATGCTGCATACTGATCTGTGTAGATCCCTGCCAGCATCCCTTTTAGGATTTAGGTAATTTCATTTGTTTTTTGATGATTTTTATTATAAGACTTGGGTGTTATTTCTCAAAAAGAAGAGTGAAACACTTTCACATTTCAAGGCCTTCCATCAGCGTGTTATTACACAATCTAGCAAGTGACTTCAACTCCTTCACATAGATGAAGGGGGAATTCACATCAAAAGAGTTATAAGCATTCCTAAAGTGACATGACATCAAATATCACCTGACTACTCCCTATACGCTTCAATAGAACAAAATAGTAGAATGATGCAATCACTCAGTCATAGAGATGGCTCATCACATGCTTTCCACTACAAATTTGATGGCATAATTCTAGACAAAAGTAGTACAAATGGATGTCTATCTTCTCAATAGAGTACCGATAAATATCTCACTAGACAAGACACCAGAAGAGGTATGGAGTGGTCATAAACCATCAATTTCCCATCTTTGAGTATTTAGTTATACTTTTTATATGCATGTTTTTGATAAAATGGAGGAACAAGATCTAGCCAAAGACCCTCTAAATCATACCATCTCATCGATCCTAAGACAAAGAAGATTTATGAAAGTTATGATGTGGTCTATGATGAATCATCATTTGACTCATTAGGATAGAAGGAGACAGAGCAGACCACCTCTCATAGACTTTTCCCACATTCAGATGACAAACATGAAGAAGGTGAGCTACAAGAAGGAGAATTGTTCATTGATCTTTGTAATTTACAAGGTATTTCTTCATCAAATCAGTAGCCACATCAACATCCTAAATGGATAGATTCCATAATCAAGGAATGACACCAAAGCTCTCCTCTAGACACTTTATCAGGAGTTCAAACAAGAAGACAGGTGAGAGATGAAGTCAATCTTGCACTCATGAGTTCAGTGGTTGATAGGACTGAACTAGAGATATTTCAAGAGGCCCTAAGTTAACATCAGTGGAAGAAATCTATGGATGTTGAATATGATGCCTTCATAAAAAATGACACAGGAGAAATTGTTCATCTGCCTATAGGGAAGAAATCCATTGGTTGCAAATGGATTTTTTTTAAAGGTAAAAAGTAGATGGATCTATTGATAAACACAAAGCATGACTTATTACAAAGGCTTATGCTCATAAGATGACATTGATTATGAGGAGACATTTGCACCCATTATGAAGATCAAGACTATCAGAATTGTTTATGCACTAGCAACACCGTATGGATGGAAACATCAGTAGATAGATGTCAAGAGTGTTTTCTTGAATGGTGATCTTAAATAAGAAGCATACATGACACAACTAGAAGGTTTCATCAATGACAAACATCCATAAAAGGTATGGCGTCTAGTTAAGTCACTTTATGGACTTAAACAAGCACCTTGGGCATGATACATAAAAATAGATGATCACCTATCACATCATGGTTTCATTCATATCCCCTCTGATTCCATTTTGTATATCAAGAAGGTTGGTATAGATATTATCATTCTTGTCTTGTATGTGGATGATATTGTGATCATTGGTAGTTTAGATGATCTTGTTGATGTAGTAAAGAATGACTTGAATAAATCCTTCGACATGACTAATTTGGGGCTACTACATTACTATCTTGGCTTGGAGATATGGAAGAAATATAATCACATCTTTATCTCCTAGATGAAATATGCCAAGACACTCCTAGAAAAGTATAGAATGTCATATTGTAAACCTCTTTCAACACCAATGGAGAAATGTTTACAACTCTTTTGAATTTAGGATTCCCCTCAAGTGGATGTAACTCTCTATAGACAACTCATTGGGAGTCTCATCTAATTGACCTACACTAGACCAAATATATGTTTTATTGTGAGCTATTTTTCTAAATTTATGTAGGAGCTAAAAAAATGTCTTTAGATTACAAAAAAACATGTTTTGAGATATGGTTGAGGTACACTTGAGTATGGTCTAGAATATAGGAAGAATAGATAGTTCTTCTTGTAGGGGTACACTAACTGAGACTATGCCAGATCTATTGATGACAAAAAAATATACTTTAGGGTAAATTTTCATCTCAGATCTAGACCCATTTCATAGATCAATAAAAATCAATCAGTAGCTTCTCTCTCATCCATGGAAGCAGAGTATCATGTCGCATAAGGAGCTATGTATAAAGCAATATGGATACCTCACATTTTGTCTGATATGGAGATTCTTGAAGATCAGCCACCAATTCTATTATGCGACAATCAAGATGTGTTGATGCTTGTGAAGAATCTAGTTATTCATGAATGAACCAAAGACATTTTGGTTCAATTTTTTTACATCAGAGAACAATTTTTGAACCACCATATTCATCTCCAGTACTACCCGTGGAATTCAAAAATAGAAGATGTACTCACAAAGTCTCTTGGAAAGGTGAAATTTAATCTATTATGGGGGTACATTTGTAAAAAAATGTAATAAAAGGGGGGAATTTTGGTGTAATTAATATTCTTATTACATTATTTAGCTTTAGTGTAGAGGTTAGTTATATTTAATTTTGTGACCATGGATAGGTGTCATTTAGTTATAGATTTGTAACTAAATTATCATTGTATATATTGCGGTTCTACGAGCAATTATATATATCAAAGTTTCAATTTGTCTGCAAAGACTAATTCCACTTAAATTTAAATATTTTAGATAATGGTTAATTTCTTAATATATCAATGCAACTATTGGCATTAACTCAAAAAAGTTAATTACTTTTTAAATTTGAATAGTAATATGACTATGGAGAAATCTACGACCAACTTTTAACCATAAAGAGAATCCTATTATACATAATAATCTTTCATCACACATAGAGATGTTATAATAATGTTAGCATTATAATCATCTAGTCATAGATTTAATACTAATGTCTTAACTATTTCCTATACATAAAGACATCAAATTAAAATAATGATATTTATCAAATATGATTTAATTTAGTCATTATGTCAGAAGATGAGAATAGTGTAAAAATTCAACAACATGAACATAATAGAAGTATACTATCATATAAAAAAATCTAAATATCTAAATTAAATAAGGAGTTAAATAATTTATTCTACTGTGGTGTGTGTTGGGTTACTATCAATTCCTCTGTCATGCCCCAATCATCTCATTGATGCCATCCTCTGTAATGATGATCTTCCTCCATCATGATCTAAGGATAGAATCAATCTTGCATATACCTCATGATAAGTAAGTAGTTATTCTAAGTCATCATATACATCAAAAACTAATTATTCATAACTAATAAATATACCTCCACAATGTATAGAAATAAGAAAGTACATCTATCACATAATTAATCCATTATAAAAATTAGCAACATATTACTATCTCATAACCAGTATATGTCATAAAGATCAATCAAAATAATAATAATCCAATAATAACCATAATAATCCATGGATTCAAAGGTTATAAAACTTAGTGTGAAATCAAGATGGAACATTTTGAATTTTGATATATTTTGGGGATACAAATTGTCAATCACAATATGGAGATAGTCATTCTATCAATGAATGTGACAAAAATATAGAAGAGTACACCAAAGAATTGTGAAGAACAAAGAAGATGTTATATAATCATCTCCTCATGGAGAGTTTCACTGTAGCTTACAAGCTTTTATATCATATAAAATGGCCAAGAGGAAGGACATGAAAATGAAGATTGAAAAATGTTAATTTTGAAGCGATTAAAAGCATTCAAGGGCTATTTTTTAACCTAGGTTTTCAAAATTCATAATCAGGAAGTTATTCTCCAAGATAGAGAAACAAGTTACAGTCCAAAAGGATTATAAAATAAGTGTAGAAATTAAGAATATATAAGATAAATACTCATATTATGTTATAAAAAATACTTAAAATTTGGAGTATGTGATTAGAATTTGGATCAATAATATCATCCACTTCACTCAATAAAGCAATTGATTGTTGAACAAGGCTATTTCCACCACGCCAAGAAGTGGTAAAGAATTATTTTCTCTTGTAAGGTCATTAAAAACATATATTTGGCATAAAAGTGAATTTTACAATACATATTTGAGTTCTTCCATAAAATATATGCATTCTTTTAAAAATGGCATGTGATTTTAAGTTTGTATGCAAAAATTATAGCTTTTATAAGCTAAAGAATATTTCCTGTCTATGAAATAACTACTCTCAAGAATCATAAAAACTAGTCTAACATATCAAACACTTATGATATCTTAAGAATCACCTATCACAAAAATATTACTTGCTCTTGAATTTTCACAAACTTCACCTTTATTTTTTACTTCTATAGCCTTTGTTGTGTTTGATTTCCTTGCATTTTGTTAATACCTTACAATTCATGTAAAAAATAAAAGATTTAAGGGATTATAATAATCATCTATCAAAAGAATATTACCTGCTATTAAAGTCTAACAAAATTCACATTCATTTTTGAATTCTATGTAAACACATTAATAATAGTCGTGTATGGAGTAGTAACATATTCATAATGTGAAGGGAAGTATGCAATGTATGTAGCATGTGGGAAATGCATGTGAATGGTTTCATAAATAATTGTATGCTAAATATGATAGTCAAAAATATGGAATATGTCATGTTATAAAATTTTAGTGGTTGTTCCATAGCATACAACTTCAAGACATCTCCTTGTTGTGTAAATAATTCATGTTGATAAATTTTAGTGTAAAATATCCACCTAATTTATGGATAAAAGAATAAGTTATAATACACTTGAGGAATGAGAGGTATCTTTAAGACTCATATCATAAATTGAAAATTTAAAATTTTGGCTCTTTATAAATCTTTAAAATGATAAATGAGAATGCTTACTCAATTTATCCACTTAAATTGTTAAACAACAGTTCCATTTTTAATGTGATCGAACTTTACCTGCATGAAATAAAGTTGAATGATTACCTAGAGGCTCAAGATAAAATTAACGGGTAAATTGAGAGATTTATAGGAACATTAAAATTATTCTAAAATATCCAATACATAAAAGCTATATTTGGTTTAATTGGTGGACAACTGAATTCATATAATTCATGTATTATTGAAGCTAAAATACTGAAATTCAGCAAAACACAATTTTATAGCAATTCTAAACCAGCAGGTTGAGAAATCTTTAAACTAGAAGAAGATGATGTAACAAACCGACATTATCTTTTTAGTATAAAATTTATTACAAATATTTATCAGGATAACAATTCCTATTCATGACATCTAGATGTCAACGTTGAAATCTCACTGACATAGTTAATGTTTCGAACTCCAAAGTAAATAAAAAGTACTAGTTGTAATTAATATTATTCTTTTTGTAGGACTACATGTTTTTTTAAATGTATATACTGTGTGAAAAGAATTAAACGTTTCTCATTTTGTTATGGTGACTATAAATGTGGGTTGGGTCTTATTCTATGAAATCTCCACAATAGTTGTAATTTCATAATATATGAAATATATTATTCATATCTATCTTGACTCAATTTAATTTAATCTGCCATGAATTTTGAAGTTGATTCTTCAATTAGTTTCCCTCTATGTTGTGTAAAATATATTTGATAAACAATTTGCTGGTCTAATATTCTACCATTTGGAAGAAGTTTATCAATTGTAGCTTCCTAGTATTTTTCTCTAACAACTTGGGTATTTAAAGATTTGATAAATGATTGTTTCTCATGGTGAGTGTATTTGTTTGAGTTTTTTATGTTATGTTGGGTGTAGTTTGGAAGGTAGCTATGTGAAGCTAAACTTGAGATAATCTCCTAAAAATTATATAGGAGAGATTTTATTGAGTGGTTAAATTAAATTTTCTAAATCTCTCCTTATATAATGTGTTGAGTAGTGATTATACTAATTGACACGTAAGAAGGAATGTGAATGGTTATAGATGTTCTTATGATGATTATAATTGTAAGCAATTCAATGTAGATATAGATGGGCTTTCTCATTGAGAAAAATACTTTTTTCAAATTAATTATGGCCTTGATATGCCCTAATATTTTGTCCTGCAACCAAATTTGAATGACTTATCACATGAGATTCTCAAGGACATATTGAATCACATATTATAATAATTAGTTATAGTTATTTTAACAAGGTTTTCAATATGATCTAATAGTGTTTAGGTCATTTAACATTCCCATTTAACTTTGTAGTGGTAATCACTAGAACATAAGTATACTAAATCCTTGATCCTCAATTTTTAGTTTATGAAAAAATTTGTAATCAATTTAATAGATCTATCTAAAAATAAATTAGGCAATACGGAAAACAGCTGAGATAAAGGTTTGGGGAAGCAAAAGATATGGGAATGAATGTTGTCATAAAAGAGTAGAAGTATCAGAAATTCCTTGCTATTTACAAGGAGAAGAAAAAAAATCTACTGTCAAATATGAACATAAGCATGTTGGCATTTGATAGACGAGCTCTTACTAAGATTGTATATATTGAAAGCATTTTGTAGGGCAAGTAGTATTAAGATGAGATCATAACCTATAACAAATGCTTGAGATTGAGAGCGTAAATATGAAGAAGAAAAAGAAGAAAAAAAAAAAAAAAAAAAAGGAAAGAAGAGGAAGTTTGCATACAAATAAAGCAAATGTCAGCATCGCAAAGAAATAGTAAATGTTTCGTTTATTAGATTAAGAGTGCCATATTAAGTGAGTCAACCACTGCATATCATATTTCATAGCAGAGTTGTTCAAACTTTAGGATGTGGGAGTAAAACAAATTTAAAACGTCTATGCCACCATCTTTCTTATAGGAAGGAATCATGAACGCTATCCCTCAATCGGATTGAGGGAAGGGCCAACGAAAAGCGATATTCCCCAGCCAAAATCTAATTCATAGAGAAGGAAGTGCATCCAGCTGGATACCAGCAAGTTAGAGCCGCAGGTAAAAGTTATAGCGGGGTGTTCTTTATTACAGAACATTGATAGATTCAACTCTATTAAATCTATGAAGAAACGTATGTAATGGTCATCCATATTTTGCTCTTCCCATTCAGGAGAAAGTCTACAAAAACGCTTACAGGTCAAAGCACCTTCCATTTCTATTTCTGCTTCTTCGTGGTTTCCTCTACTGTGTTTTATCTGACACATTTTGAGTTCCTCCCCAACTCCAAAAGTAAGTTACCGGTATTTAAAACTAAATGTTTATATAGAAAACAAGGAGGATGACTGGGGCAATCTGCGATGAATGTCGGGGACACCCAAACTGACAAAGGAAGTGGAGGTAATGAGGACACTCCGACCTCTCCGCGTTTAGTTTCATTGCATCTTTGAATGTATTCTTACCTGGGGGATGCTCCTCCTAGTTTTGCTCAACATTTTTTAATTAATATCGAATTTTTTTTTAAAGATATTTGTAATTGTATGCCCTATTTTTTTAAAAGATATTATTTAGAATTATTTTAATTTAATTTATTATTAAAATTTAAATAAAATTTATTTATTTATAGATTTATATTTGGAAAAATATTTTTTTATTTATAGATTTATATTTGTAAAAATATTTTTTTATAAAATAGGTGTAGATAGTGAAACTTTCCAATACCTTTATTTTTCAACCTTCTCAATTTTTTCTTAAAAATTTTCTCATTCTTTACATTTTTTGAAAAAAATCTGAAAATTTTATAGTCACTCATTTATTAAAAATAGGAGTAATAGCCCCCTCCCTAGAATCCATGTATTAATACATGGTATCACTCAACCCTATTACACTACTTTCCAAATTTAAATTTTTGTTGATTTAAAATTTACAAATTTTAAAAGGATTTTGATGACAATCAATAAAGAGCATTGGTACGACCAGATAACATCTTCTAATCAATTGTAAATATAGTGATCACTGGTAAAACAATTATAAAAATACATAGCAAATTCAAATCATTCTAACATTTTTGAACAATAATTAAATAAATAAGAAAAGTATTATTTATTCTTACATATTTAATTGATTAGTTAATTAAAAAGAACCACATAGCAATTAGTTCTTATATTTATATTGTAAATTATTTAAAATTGAATTTGTATATAAATTAATAATATAAAATCAATAAAATAATAAATAATATGAAAAAATTAATAATAGTGAACAAAGAAAAATATTAATAATAAGATTTAGGAATATAATATTTTTATAATTTATGCCATAGAAATAATGGCTAATGCATATAACTAATATAAATTAATCATACCGTGTCCGCACTATTTTAATCACGGTTTATTTATCATATTCTAGGGGAGAAGCTCCTAAGGAAAGAATTCAATCACTACAAAAACACTAAATAATTCTATATGGGTAGGAAATATTAAAATGATTTCTCCACTCGAAGAAAAACAGCGCCGTACTGAACTGAACAACCGCGTGCTTCAATTAGAGTACTGGGCAGATGACATGCGTTGTGCATAATATCTCACCGTAATTTTTTTACGTTGAAAAAAAAAAAAATAAATAAATAAATAATGTTTAAATAATATCATTCAGATTTTTCTTTTAACATAAATTAATTTTATATTTATATTCAATAGAAGATATGATATCAAAATGACTCTCTTTCTTGTTAATTGTTAAGATTGATGAAGAACGCTTTTTAATATAATAACCCTTCGTTTTCTAAGTTAATTGTTAAGACTGATTTTGCAGACATATTAAAAATCAACTAATATGTGAATCTCGTCAGAATTTAAAGTTAAATTATTTATAAATAAAGAAATAATTATTTTCATTTGATTATTATGCATTCATCCAATCCTTAATAAGTATAGATTATTAAATTATTTTTATTATTTTATAAGGGTCTTACAAATTAGAAGGGTTAGTTAGGATGTGGTCGTATTAAATTGAAATTCTTATTATATGTATGTTTCATTTTTCTGAAGATATTATTTAAAAATATTATAATTTTATTTACAATAAAAATTTAAATAAAATTTGTCTATTCATTAATTCATATTTCAAATAATATCTTGTTATAAAATAAATGTAGATATTGGAAAGTTTCAACATTTTCATTTTTCTATCCTCTCAAACCTTTTCTCAAAAACTTGTTCACTCTTTACATTAAAAAAAAATCTAAAAATTTCATGAAGCCACTCACTTATTAAAAATAAGAGAAACAACCCCTTTCATAAAATCCATGTGTTAATGCATTCTATCACTTAATTCTATTACAAAACTCTCCAAATTCAAATTTTATTCATTTTAAAATTATAAGTTTCAAGAGGATTTTGATGATAATCAATAAAGAGGATTGGTATGCCCTGACAACCTCCTCTAATAAAATATAAATTTGGTGGTGGTTGGCAAAATAATTATAAAAATACATAACAAATTCAAATCATGTCAGTGCTTTTGAATAACAATTAAATGGATAAGAAAAGAATCATGTATTCCCATATATTTGATTCATTAGTTAATTACATAAGGGCTGCATAGCAACTAGTCCATGCCTTTATATTAAAAATTATTTGAAATTGAGTTTGTATATAAATTTACAATCTAAAATCAATAGAACAATGAATAATATACAAAAATTAATAATAATAATAATAATAATAATAATAATAATAATAATAATAATAATAATAATAATAATAAAAGTATTAATGATGAGATTTGGGATATAGTATTTCTATAGTCTATGCCATAGAAATAATGAATACATACAACATACAAATATGAAGATGTTAAAACAAGTGATACAAGACATTTAAAATATAATGTACTTTGATCATTTGACATGTTCTATAAGAAAAATTTTGTGTCATTTTCCATGTACCATATGCCAAAAGGCATTGGACTAAAATTAAGCATGGTAAAAATGTTCATTGTTGTCAGCTTCCTCCAAATTTCAATGTATGTCACTTAACCTTCGACACCTAGCATGCAAACAATTGTTTCCAATCTGACATTAGATTTGTGTTTGTTAGTGTGAAGGTGGGTTTTATGTATATGATCAATTCACTCTACTCCATTGTCATTTTTAAATCGAATGCATTCTTTTTTAAGAAAATTATAGGAAAAACCACTAAGAATAGAGCCATTAACAATAATAGCTATATTATATATAATAATTAATTATTGTTGTAATCATGAGCAAGCTAGCATATCAAATTATAATTAAATTAATTATAACTACTTGTAACTTAATATTTTTGTACATTATTATTAAAACAATAAATCTTTGAATATGTACCTATTGACACAGTGGATTGCACCCTTGGCAGGAGGCCGAGCTCTTGCCTTCCACACATCAAAATGGAATCTTCCCTCTTGCCTGTGGGTAAGGCAAAACTGGGGGGAGAGTGCTCTAGATAAGGGCTAGCTCCCTTTGATGTATCTTTTAGGCCCTGGATTCCCTACTGCTAACAAATAAATGAAAAAAGCGGGCGGGGGGGGGGATGAAAAGGGAGAAGGATGCTGAAATAGAACCTAAACCTAAACTTAAAAAGGGTGATACACCAAAAAAGATGATCCACTCAGCCAAACATACACTTTTCACCAAGAAGAAGCTGTCATACACTTCATCTGATGTAGGAGACCCTTTTTTATCAGTGAGTCAGGGGTTAGTAGAGATATAGGGAGGAAGGAATATCAAAGGTGTTCTGAGACACACTTTGGTAGCCTATTCACATGTGCCTATATTCCTACTATAGACACTTCTAGTAGAACTATAGAAGAAGAAACTTCACAATGCACTAGACATGCTGGAATCGTTCTATGAAAAGCACAAAATAAAAATTACTTAACACAAAAAGAATAACATAGACATATGCTTGAGTGCAAGTTCAAATGGAGGTAAAAATTGATAAGTCTTGATTCAAGGTAAAATCTGGCAGAAATCTGCCTTACAAGCCCAAGAGATTTTTGGGTAGAGCTTTGCCTTGTAAGCTGAGAGATGGATCCCCTTTCTCAAAATGAGAAGTTTACAATAAATAGAGAGAGAAAAGAATTTGGCACTTTTCTAGGAAAGACTTTGGCGCTCTTTTTTCAAGTGCCCCATGTGCAGTCCGATTTTTGGGAAGAGGAAGTCATTTGATTATCAGCTCCTACTTTGATTTTAATGTTCAAACATTAATGAGAAAGCATGGGCTGCATCTCTTTTCTGTAAATAGACTGCTCTCTTCAAGGAAATTATGTAGCTTGTCTGCTCATCAATGCAAAATGAAGAAAATGAGTCGTGATGTTCACTGTTCATGCCTCTTGATGATCAATCTGCAGACATTGTGTCAACTACTGGAGTAAATCCTTGAGTCGACACCTTTCTTCACTACTTGGATTGTTTTGTCTGCTTCTGCACTTTGCCTCTTCTTGTTTTGTCTCTTTCTGGCTCCTTTGGCCCTTGGGGCTATCTTCTGCTAATTCCTCACACTTTCCTGCTTGCCTTGGCCACTTTTTGCTAATTTTAATAAGTGACACGTGGTGCATTTCACTGTGAAATAGGCCAGACACATGGCAGCATCCACTTAACTGATAGAAGCTTTAGACACCTTTTGAGAATCCTACAAAAGATGACACTTGACAGCTTCCACTGAGTTCTAGAAACAATACAAAAGCGTTCGGCACTCATTTGGATTCATCATGGATGATGACACTCAGTAGCTTTTGCTCTCTTTAGCAGTTCATTTGGGACCCACCATAGTCTTTATGGAGCTAAAAGTGAGAGATCACGGATGTTGACATTTGTCAGGTTTCACTGAGCTTTGCAGGGGACACGTGGCATGTTCCACTGCTATCAGAAAAAACATGTCAAATCCTTCCACAGTTGCCACCTGGCACACTTCGTGGGACTCTAAGGGAAACTTGTCAAAAGGAGATTTAGAATTCAAATGTAGACACTTGTCACACTCCATCAAGTTTTGCAAGGGACATGTGGCATGTTGCACTGCTTTTAGGGGAAAATTATCATGTGTCCTAGTAGACGACACTTGGCAGCTTCCACTTTTGGGCTTTTCTTGGTATATAATTGACGTTTGTAGGCCTGTCATTATTTGAAAACTAACGGCTAGTTCACCATGCTCGATTTTGACGTCCTCAGGCCCATCACCCCTTGCAATTTCTTTGACCTTTTCTGTTCTGGTCAGGCTTTTGTCTTGGCCAACTTTCCCATGGACAAAATGTCCACAAGAATTCTTTTGATTGCTTCTTTAGAGTTTTCCCTTGGGCACTTTTCTTTACCCTTCAGCATTCCTTCAGGTTTTCTTCCCGAGGACTTCTCCCAAACTTCTTTAGAATTTTTCCAAATGAATTCCTTTAGACAAAAAAATTGATGGATTTCTTCCTTTGCTTCTTTGACTACCTTTGAAAGGTGCCCTTCAGGAAAATTGGAAACGACCCTTCCAAAGGGTACTTCCTTTGCCTTAAACAAATTTCTAAAAGAAACTTACCTTTTCAAATTTTCTATGTGGCCTCTTTGCAAATGTTTCCTACCCTCTGCAAGGGCACTTGAGTCCCAAATAGCCCCTCTGCAAGGACACTTGAAATGGTCCATTTTGTGCCTAAGTGTCAAATTTATCTCTACATGTAAAGCCGATAGAAACTAGACCTGCAAAGTCTATAGAAACTTGCAGAGTTGTGAAAAATAAAAAAATGAACTGGCTTAGAATAGTAGGGAAAGAAGGGGATTGATTTTTGGCCTGTTGGACCAAAAATGGTTAACAAATTGATGACTCCCAGCAGAAGCATGCCTACTATGCTTAGAGACCAGTTGCCTTAAAATCCATTGGGCACAGAGTCAGAATGCAACTTGAAAAGTCAACAATAGACCTGATAGATCCAAGAATCAATCATGAAGCTTTTTCCCCCAAACACAAGGGAAAGCACACACAAGATTAAAAACACTACTTGTGCAAACTGCACTTAGGGAAAATACAGAAAGAAAACTGAAAGAAAACTACTATATAGAGCTAACCAGGAATATTTGCCTCCCTCCTGGATCAAAGGGAAAAATTATTAAGTACCCTTCCTAGCAAGGAAACTTATGGTACCAGATAAGTGGTTGAATGAAATGGAGAGTTGGTGACCCACTCCTCTTGCCTGTCACCTTGATCGGATTGAATCTGAGTGGATCAGAATCGAACAAGATTCCAACACATATGTACTCTTTTTGTTCTTAGAATCTTGTTGAATGCTAGTCCTTCATGATGGTGCATTTCTCCAAGAAATCTGTGGCTGTTGGTTCATCGCCATAAGCCCTTTTATATGCATAGTCCCTTTGCAATACACCATGGATTGACCGGATTGACCCATTTCCTTCTGCTTTGTCAAATACCCTGTCAAACTCATCCTCTACTCCCTCATGGCCTTCTTGAAGAAGGGTTACTATTGTGATGTCTAAAATGGAATCACAAACTGATTGCTTATCCCACAAAACATCACCTTCTTACTCAAGGCTCTCTTCTTCAAGGTTTTCCTTAAGAGAGACCAACCTTTCCTTTTCTTGCTCAAGGATTAGGGTCTATAGTTTTTTAAAGACATTCTCTTGATCCTCCTCCAATTGTAGCTCCATGGCATGGCCATCTTCCTCATCGAAGCAATAAGGAAGTTCATTGAACAAGGGGGTAGAGAGCTCACCATGCTTATGTTCCTCCTCATATTGCTGGAACATCTGCATATATGCGTGACTTGAGTCTTCTCCATTGTTGATGATGTCTTCAAAATAAGCCTCCATGATGATTTCATCTTCATTGTCACTCATGATAGCCTCTTGAGAAGCTACATATTAGATCTTCTCTTCCTCACTCACCTCCTACAAAATAGGTTCCTCTTTGAGAAGGGGTGAAGTGAAAAAACCATGTGGAAGAGGAGGTAGTCCTTGAACTAGAATTGAATGATTTTCCTCCTTTCATTTGGCCAACATTTCATCTATATCAGGTGTGGCCTAACAGCTCTCTTGGAGGTGTGTAGATGGAGTGTGTTCAGATAGGTCCATCACACGTTGGCTAAGGAATGTCACTTTGGATTCCAACTCTGCAACTCTCCTAGCTAGATCTTCTTGGAAGTGCCTTCCTTGGAGGTCACCAGCATCATCATGATGAATAGGGGTAGCTTCATCTTCTTCAAGGTTTTGAGCAAAACCTTTCTCCTCCTCCTTCCTACCCCAAGATTCCATTGTTTACTTCCAACTCATGACCTTGGGATTGGAATTTTGCTCCTGTGAATAGGGATAAAATTTATCCTCTTTACAGTCATGAGTTGGTTCATGATGTTCCTTCTTACATATTGGGATTTGGAGATCATATTGAGAGACCTGAGGAAGTTAGGGAAGGTTAGGGAGGGTCTGTCGATGTATAAGAAGAGATACTTCAAGGGAGATGTGTTGGTTCATGTTCCTTCTAGAGGAATATTCACAATTTAAGGAATTTAGAAGGTTTATATCCATGGGAAGTTGCTCTAGTTCCCTTTGATGTTTCAAGGCTAGGTGCACGGGGTTAAGTGCAAGATTTATTGATGCATCAAATGAGCTAGAATGAGCAAGTGTTATCTGATAGAAAGGATTTGGTGCACAAGGGGGATTTCTTTAGAATAGGAGGGGGCACGCAAGGCTGACTACCTTGCATGAATGGAATCATCCATTTTACTACCTCCTCCTCCATGGATTGCAAGGCATGAGCTTGCTTGAACAAACATGCCTCTTTGTACATCAACTCTTGCTGATATCTATGTTGCTCATCTGATCTGTCAATCTCCATCACCTGCTTCTCAAACTCCAGTGATACTTCCATTATTGTTGAAGGGAAACTAGGAGAGCTGCTTGAGGTGATTGTATAAAGATCTTGAGCTTGATTAAAACCATAGAAAGGAATACAATGTCCATGATTCTTATCAGTTGGATTATACATATGAATAAGATTGCTTGATGGCACTTGGACTGCTTAACCAGCTGATTCAACTTAGAGTCACCATTGGTGTTGGTAAAAAAGCCTCCAAAGGCTAGTTGGTTGAAGAACACACCAAAAATTCTTCAACTCTTTGGACACAACTTGTACTAGTTGGTCCCACTAGGCATGCCAAAAACTGTTGACATAGTGGATTGCACCCTTGACAGGAGGCCGAGCTCCCACCTTCCACACGTCAAAATGGAAAATCCCCTCTTGCCTGTGGGCAAGGCACAATTGGGGGGAGAGTGCTCTAGATAAGGGCTAGCTCCCTTTGATGTATCTTTTAGGTCCTAGATTCCCTACTGCTAACAAATAAATGAAAAAAGGGGGGATGAAAAGGGAGAAGGATTTCAAAAAAAAACCTAAACCTAAACTTAAAAAGGGTGATACACCAAAAAAGATGATCCACTTAGCCCGAACATACACTATTCACCAAGAAGAAGCTGTCACACACTTAATCTAATGTAGGAGACCCTTCTATATTAGTGAGTCAAGGGTCCGTAGAGATACAGGGAGGAAGAAATATTGAAGGTGTTATGAGACACACTTTTGCAACCTATTCACATGCACCTATATTCCTCCTATAGACACTTCTAGCAAACCTATAGAAGAAGAAACTTCACAATGCACTAGACATGCTAGAATCCTTCTGTGAAAAGCACAAAACAAAAATGACTTAACACAAAAATAAGAACATAGACATATGATTGAGTGAAAGTTCAAATGGAGGTAAAAATTGCTAAGTCTTGATTCAAGGTAAAATTTGGGAGAGTTTTGCGTTACACGCCTGAGAGATTTTTGGGCAGAGCTTTGCCTTGTAAGTTGAGAGAGAGAGAGAGAGAGAGAGAGAGAGAGAGAGAGAGAGAGAGAGAGAGAGAGAGAGAGAGAGAGAGAGGAGAGAGAGAGAGAGAGAGGAGAGAGAGAGAGAGAGAGAGAGAGAGACTTGACACTTTTTTGGGAAAGACTTTGGCACTCTTTTTTCAAGTGGCCCATGTGCATTCTGAGCCTTGGGAAGAGGAAGCTATTTGATTGTTGGCTCCTAATATGACTTTGGCATTCAAACATTAATGAGAAAGCATGAGCCGCATCTCTTTTCTACAAATAGACTGCTCTCTTCAAGGAAATTACATGGCTTGTCTGCTCATCAATGCAAAATAAAGAAAATGAGTCGCATCATTCACTATTCATGCCTCTTGATGATCAATCCATAGACACTGTGTCAACTACTAGAGTAACTCCTTGAGTCGACACCTTTCATCAACACTTGGATTGTTTTGTCCACTTCTGCATTTTACCTCTTCTTGGTTTTGTCTCTTTTTGGCTCCTTTGGCCCTCAAGGCTATCTTATACTAATTCCTCACACTTTCTTGATTACTTTGGCAACTTTTCACTAATTTCTATAAGTGACATGTGGCACGTTTGACTGTGTAATGGGTAGGACACATGGCAACATCTGCTTAACTAATAGAAGCTTTAGATACCTTTTGAGAGTCTTGAAAAAGATGACACTTGACAGCTTCTATTGAGTTCTAGAAACAATACATAAGCATTCAAGACTCATTTGGATTCATCACAGATGATGACACTTGGCAGCTTTCACTCTCTTTAGAAGTTCATTTGAGACCCACCATAGTTTTTACAGAGCCAAAAGGGAGAGACCAAGGATGTCAACATTTGTCAACTTCCACTGAGCTTTGCAGGGGACACATGGCACATTCTGATTCTCTTAGAAAAAGCACGTCAAATCCTTCCATAGTTGCCACCTGGCACCATCTATGGGACTCTGAGGGAAACTTAGTGAAAGGAGCTTTGGAACTTGGATGCAGACACTTATCGTGCTCTGCCAGGTTTTACAAGGGACACATGGCATGTTTCCCTACTTTTAGGGGCAAATTATCATGTGTCTCGACAGATGACACTTGGCAGCTTCAACTTTTGGGCTTTTCCTAGTATAAAATTGACATTCACGAGCCTGTCACTGTTTGAAAACCAACAGCTAGTTCACCGTGCTCGATTTTGACGTCCTCAGGCCCGTCACCCCTTGGAATTTTTTCATCCTTTTTTGTTCTTGTCAGGCTTTTGTCTCATCCAGCATTCTCGCAGAAAAAAAGTCTGCAAGAATTCTTTTGATTGCTTCTTCAAAGTTTTCCCTTAGGCACTTTGCTTTACCCTTCGGCATTCCTTCAGGTTCTCTTCCCGTGAACTTCTCCCAAATTTCTTCAGACTTTTGTCTGAAGGAATTCCTTAAGAAAAAAATCTGAAGGATTTCTTGCTTTGCTTCTTCGACTGCCTTTGAAAGGTGTCCTTCGGGAAAATTGGAAACAACCCTTCCAAAGGGTACTTCCTTTGCCTTAAACAAATTTCTAAAGAAAACTTACCTTTTCAACTTTTCTCTATGGCCTCTTTGAAAATGTTCCCTGCCCTTTGCAAGGGCACTTGAGTCCTGAACTACCCCTCTACAAGGGCACTTTATATGGTCCATTTTGTGCCTAAGTGTCGAATTTATCTCTACCTGTAGAGTCCATAGAAACTAGACCTGCAGAGTCCGTAGAAACTTGCAGAGTTGTGAAAAATCAATAAATGAACTGGCTCGAAATAGCAAGGAAAGAAGGGGACCAATTTTTGGCCTGTTGGACCAAAAATGGTCGACAGTGCCCAACCAAACTATATAATTTAAAATGTATTGCAGTCTTATCATGAAAAAAATGAACAATATTTTGCAATATCTAGTCGAATATTAATCTCTATCATGTTATTGGACTACAACTGCATCTTAATTTTACTAAATTAAATTATTTCCATTGGCTATCTTAAAATTTAGTATCCAATAAAATATAGCAGAGAAATGTAAAACTCTATTCAAGATGTTTGTTTATGTCTATTATATGTTCGAGGATCTTACAAATGTAGAATTAGTTTATTGAATCATAATACAAAAACTCCATTTGTATTATGTATTTCATAGATGCCCTTACGTGTACAAAAATAAGTTTGTCAATAAATAGTTTGAATACTTAATCAACCATACAAAATGAAGCTTGTCAATGAGTAAGATGAATACTTAATTATTTGCACTAGAAAGAAGCTTTCCCACAAGTAGTCTAAACACCTAATTAACTATACAAAAATAAACTTTCCCATGAGCTATTTGAACACCTAATTAACTGTACGAAGAAAAACTTGAACAAAGTGGGTCGAACTACATCTAAACTATATTGAATTAAATTATTTTCATTGGCTCTCTTGAAATTTAATGTTTTCTAAATACAACACATAAATGTAAAATTATGTTCAATTTGTTGATTTGTGACTAGTTTATGTTCTTGGATCTTATTGATGTAGAACTAGTTTTTAGAATCAAAATATAAAAACTCCATTTGTATTATGTCCTACATAGATGCCCTTGAGTGGATAGAAAGAATCTTGCTGATGAATAGTTTGAATATTTAATTAACCATACATAAAAAATCTTGCCAATGAGTAGTTTGAAAACATAAATAAATATTTTGAAAGAAACATTCCTACGAGTAGTTTGAAATCCTAATTAACTGTACAAAAAGAAGCTTGCATATTAGCAGTTTGAACCCCATTTATTTATGTATTACACACATGCTTTTGACTATATATAAATAATTTCACATGTTGAAGAATCTTAGGTTAGTTGGTTTTTAGCTATAAAATAAAACCAAGTGGGTGCAACTGCATCTAAACTTTATTGAATTATATTATTTGCATCGACTATCTTGAGATTTAGTATCTAGTAAAATATAGGGTAGAAATGTAAAAATCTATTCAAGAAATTGATTTCTAGTTAGTTATCGATCTATAGAATTAGTTTATTGAATAGGACTACATAAACTCCATTTGTATCATGTATTGCATAGATGTCCTTAATTGGATAGAAAGAAGCTTGCCGATGAATAGTTTGAATACTTAATTAACCATATAGAAATAATCTTGAAAATGAGTAGTCTAAACACTTAATTAACTATACAAAAATAATCTTTCCCACAAGTAGTCTAAACACCTAATTAATTATAAAGGAATAAACTTGGCCACGAGCCATCTGAACACCTAATCAATTATACAAAAATAATCTTGCCTATTACCAATTTTATTTCCATTTATTTTTGTATTACATACATGCTCATCACTATATAGAAAGAGTTTTACATGTCGAAGGAATCATACATTTGTTGGTTTCTAGTGGTACAAGATGAAGTGCCATGGTCTTCAACTAAGATTAAACCTCTTCAAAAATAAATGAATTCTCCCTAAATACTATTAAAAAAATAAAAATAAAAAAGGTGTGTACCCAATTGAGGACATAGATAAAAGCAGACATGGTTTAACACCATCTATCAAAAAAGAAAAAGAAAAACAAAACGTAATAGATAGTTAATTGTAATTTTAAGACTTAAGGGGTGAGTTAAGAATTGTTTCCCTACACAATATCTACAACATGGACATAAAATAAAATATGAACTCTATTTGGGGATTGAAATTACTTAAGGTTGACATTCTAATGTATCAAGACAAGGTGGATTTTATAGTGAAATCAGAACACCACCATACAACACTCATAAATAGTCTCCAAATAGCCACTCAGCCAATCTAAAATTTTACTCTTATAATAAGTCTTAGTCTGATATCATAACAACTTTATAATTATGTAACATATTCCATGTGTTTAGCCTATAAACAAGATCGGTCCAATTCTCATTCAAGGTGGCCACAACTATATTTAGAATATCCTACCACACTTCTAATATTCTTAATGCTAATTGAAAATATATAACACATAAACAAGATTCAAAACATCTCTAGTATGAATATCAGCTAGTCTAAATAATTTCGTTGAACTAAACACTATAAAAATTATAGTTTAATTTTAGCAAACCATGAAATTCTTCTAAAAGAGTTTATAAAATCTATACCCTAACATAATGCCTTGTCATATTTAATTTAAGTTTGTCCAATTATAAACACATCGACAAAATTAAATTATACTCAAGTAAATGTCAAAAAAACATTTCATTTATATATATGCTTTCTCTTATAAGATGGAGTATAATTTTCTTCATAGTTTCTTAAATATTTATGTGTAGCAGGACGATTGGAGATGCATTACCTTATTCACTACAAATCCATAAACAATGAACCCATAAGAGATAAATTTATGTTACCACTACTGCTTGGGTGAGGGATACGAGATCAAAGGAACAAGTTCTAGTTATAGCTGAAGGCTATCCCGAAAAAACCAAATATAGTGGTTGTGCATGTGAGAATATATATGTCCCACAAAATGTAAAATAGTATATTTATACAAAAATAAATATATCCCAATAATAATGAGCTAATACAAATTTATTATGTATATATGATCAACAAATAATCTAAACAAACATGAATAAAAAGCATAATAAACATGCACCATAATGAATGAATCATTGATTTTCTCATTAGTAGAGAAATAAGATAACATAATTGTTTCATGATGGATGTATCAAAATTTACAATTTTACTTCAAAAAATAGTATAGTTCCCAAGGAAGAAGACCCACATGGAAGAGTTAAAAGCCTCTGCTCTACATTGGCATTGGAGTTTTGTTCTTTGTTGTTCTAAGTCCTATGAGATGATGTTTCCCATATCCTGACTTCTTGTTTTGTTCCTTAAATACTAACCTTTTTAAAAGGAAAACTAGTAGTACCATCTCCTTCCCATTTACTGGACTAAAATACATCTGATTAGTTAGTTTAAATAATTTCCTTGATATAAACACTACCAAAATGAAATTCTTCCAAATGAGTTTATAAAATCTATAACCTAACATAATACCTTGTTAGATTTAATTTAAGATGGTTCGATTATAAACACACCAACAAAATAAATTTACATTTAGTTAAATGTCAGTTCAAAATCTACTGGGTATGCTCTTTTTACTTGATAACTCACAAGATGAAAGTCTTGTGTAAATTTCCACCAAGCAGATATTTTTGGAAGAAAGTTTTTTATTTTAACAAAATGTATTAGAAAGACCTCATCATGTCTTACATTCATTAAGTAGAAGAGAATAACGGTAAAACAATGCATCCAATTTACACATCAAGAGAATTTTTTAAAAAAAAGTTGAGAGACATGCCTATGAATAAGATAGAGCGTTTTTCCTGGCAGAATAATACTCAATCATCACATACTTCACAAGACATTAATAGATTTATTTCCTACCATGGGGCATCGTAAAACCAATATTGTCTATATAAGGCCAAACCAAAAAACAGGGACAATAATTTGGCACGACCACCAAAGCAATCAAACTAAACTAAAGTTATTAGCATAGATCTGTGCCACTAGTGTAGAATGTACTTTATCATTGTTTGGACTTCAAATCACCCACACATTTCTTTTTAGACAATAAGGCTCCTATCCTGGCCACTACAACAATCAGGGATAAAAGAGAGAGAAGGGGTTAGATGTGATTAAGTCGGCCACCTATCCCCTAAAAAAAAAAAATTACTGCAATTGTAGGATTAAAACAAGCAGGGTTTGGCAGAGCAAACACCAGGATTAGGGCCAAAAATCCTAACACATATGTTCAGTTTACAACATGGAACAAGGTAATAGGAAGTTACATGTTCTGGACATATGCAATTGGCAGAGGTAATGGCTCCCTATGTAAAATATGTACTAGAGATTAAATCATTCGAGCATGAATGTACCCTGAGCTCCATGATTGCCGACGGGTGCACTGTTCATCTATTGCAAATAAAAACCACCACCACAGTCAGCGTTAAAACCAAGCTATTATGAATGAGTGAGTCTGACACAGCCAAAAACAAAGTAATTGGATTAGTTTACGTCAACCCAACAATAGCATCTAAATATTGTAACCAGTGAACACATAGAAAATGATATTCTATATAACCCATTAAAAATATTGCAACTTACCTATACAAAATAACTGCATATTTTTCAGCCCGCTAAACGATACATTTTAATTGCACCAACAACAAAGAGTAATAAAGAGTTAAAGAAAAACGAAACCAATAATCCACCATTCGAAACTAATAACTTTAATAATATTAATCTGTTTTTAGCTTTCTGGCACCATATAACTTATATTAAAAGGGTAATAAAAGACAATTATCTCGATAACATTAGATTTTTTTTGTATAAAATTAAAAAAGTGTGAGGAGTTGAATTGAAAATTAAAAAAAACCATTTAATCATTCATAACGTGAAGAAAATAAAGAACCATCTAGAGTTTTCAATGTCTGCAACTTATTAACTAACATTCGAAATAAAACGTATTAGATTGAAATTAATTTAAACGTTAAATAATGATAATTTAATGTTTGTAAGACAGTCACATTTTTTCATATATATATATATATATAATTTTGTTTTGATTTGATATGCAAAGTTGAATGTCACACATAAATTTATAAGATCTTAATATTTTTGGTCTAGTGATTTTTTTCCCTTTGTTCTTTGTTTCTTAAATATGTTTTCTGATTAAGTTTGGCAGAGTGCCTTGTTTCTCTGTTATTTAACTATTTTCTTGTTTATTTTTTTTCAATATCTTTTAAGTTTCATTTTAGAGTAGCAGCATGTCAGCGCAATAGGCAGGATGAACAGCATCGTAACGAATAAAAACAATGGTGAGAGGAAGAACAGCGAAGGAGGGAGGAAGAGGAATGCCGTCGTCCACAGATAATTCAGAATAACAGTGAGCAGCCATAAATGAACAATTGCGTGCTTGAATTAGGGTATCTTTCATGGCAGCCCAGCGTGCTGGGTAGATGACATGCGTTGTGCACTATCTCTCACAATAATTTTTTTATATTGAAAAGAAATGTATTAAAATTATGTTTAATGTCGGTCGGATTTTTTTAACCAGGAATTAATTTTATTTATAGTCAAAAGAATTTTAAAAATAGTCGTTTGCAGTTTTCCTTTACACACAGATACGACCTCAGATTCATCTCCTCCTTGTTATCATCCTATGCCTAGTTAGATTATTGTTAAAATTGTTTATTGTTAAGATTATTTATTTTTGTCAAGCAATTAAAAATCAACTATATAAATCTAATCAAAATTTAAATTAAATTTATTTATAATTAAACAAATAATTATTCTCATTTGATTATTAAGCACTCATTCAACCTTTTGTAAATGTAAATTATCAAAACATTTTTATTATCTTATAAGGGTCTTACAAATTAGAAGGACTAGTTAGATTGTGGTCTTATCGAAAGGAGCTCCATTTTTTTAAAATTATTATTGAAAAAAAAATTAATAATATTTATAATAAAAATGGTTTCATAGTATTGAAATTATTATTATATATATGTTTCATTATTTTTTAAAGATAATATTTAAAATAAAAGTTTAAACAAAATTTGTCTATTTATAAATTTATATTTGAGAAAATATTTTCCTATAAAAGAAGCGTAGATATTGTAAACTACCAATACTTGCAATTTTCCACCCTCTCAAAAAAATTAAAAAAAATTATTCACTCTTTACATTAAAAAAAAAAAAATCTAAAAATTCTATGAAACACCCACTTATTAAAAATAGAAGTAGGAGCCCTCTCCATAAAATTTGTGCATTATTGCACATTGTCACTTAACCCTATTACACAACTTTCCAAATTTAAATTTTATTCATTTCAAATTTACAAATTTCAAGATGATTTTGATGGCAATCAATAAAGTGCATCGCTACAACCTGACAACATCCTTTAATGACATATAAATTTGGTGGTGGTTGGGGAAATAATTACAAAAAAGTATAGCAGATTCAAATCATACGAACACTTGTAAATAATAACTAACTTGATAAAAAAAACAATCACATATTCTCATATGTTTAATTGATCAGTTAATTAAAGAAGGGATACGTAGTGGTTAGTCCAAACTTTTGTACTGGAAATTGTTTAAATTTGAGTTTGTATATAAATTTAATATAAAATTAATGGAACAATAAATAAAATATATTAATTAATAATAGTAAACAGAAAAAATATTAATAGTGAGATTTTGGGATATAGTGTTTCTATAATCTATGCCATAAAAGTAATGGTTAATACATATATTATAGAGATATGAAGATATTAAATCAATTAATAAAAAACATTTAAAATATAATGTACTCTGATTATTTGACATTTTCAAAGGGAATTGTCGTGTCAGGTTTTGTTTGTCATGTTATAAAAAGTATTCCTAAAATTATGCATGGTAAAAATGTTTGTTATTATCAGCCTCCTCTAAATTCAAATGTATCTTGCTTATCCTTCGACACTTGACTTGTAAATAATTGTTTCCAATATAATATTAAATTTATATTTATAAATTGTTTGGGTGGAGGCAAATTTTATGCATATGATCTATTCACTCTACTCCAATACCTTTTCAAAGCTGAAAGCATTCTTTTTTAAATTTTTATATATAAGAAAAAGCAATGAGAAGATAACCATTGACAATAGTGGTTATACAGGCATTCTTTTTTTGGGTGTGAATCTTGCTACATAGGCATTGGTAACACAGTGGGCCATTTCATCAAGGTGGATTAGGCCACCACTTTCTTCTCTCACACCACATGTGCTCATATTTTAGTATATTTGGATTTGTGTATGCCTCTCTTGATAGAGGTTCTGTTACAAGTTGTTAATTGCTCTTGGTACCTACCTTTGGATTAGGAAGGTATCATGTATCATTGTCAGAGGTGCTTTAATATGAGACGTTTGTCTTTTGAATACCCCCACTTGAAGTTTCTTCGAGCTTCATCTTGGTGGAAAGATGTGATTCAAGAACACCTTATAGTAGGTGTTGATGTCAATGATTCTGACTCAAATGCTTTTGAGCCTCCTTTTGATGATGGGAACAATCCCCTTCCCCCACTGCATGAATCTTCTTCTGCAGGGACTACTGCAAGGCCATACCCTATTATTGCTAATGATTTTGAGACTATTAGTTGGACCTCCACTACTATTGTAGTTATTGAGACTACTACATGGAATTATCCTACTACTATTGAAACTATAATAGGGTCCTCATCTATTACCTCTCAAGATATTGTTGTTCATGTTGTTGTGACTGACATCAATATTGTAACTATTAGTGCACTATTTTTTTTGGGGTAGTTATTGTTGTGTCCTCTCCCCAAGATCTACCCTCTAATGAGGAATTGGTTTTTTATGGATCTTATGCTACTATGGTATTTCCCTAGGCTTCACCTCCTTCTAAGGATTTGGTGCATTTTTCACCTCCTTCATCTCCTAATTCTATGATTGGAGATAAGAGTGAGTATTAGAATATTGTCCAAAGAAGGAAGTGAGGACTTCTTAAGTAAGTTTATTAGACCCACATTTGAGCCAAGGGTGTTCAACCTGCTAGGTCATGTTTTATTATTGTTTAGACTAGTCAACTATTTTTATGCTATTAGAGTGTTGTTTCTGACACCTCTGAGGACATTTTTCCCTAGTGGATGCTTTGTATAGGGCTCAAGACCCTCTTTTCCTATTGATATAATAAAAAAATAGTGGTTATATTGTAGATAATAATTAAGTATTATCATAATCATGGATAAACTAGAAAATAAAATTAATATTAAAATAATTAAATAAACTTAGAAGATAATATTTTTATAAATTATTTTTATGGATCCACCTACTTATTAAAAATAGGAATAATAACCCCATGAATAAAATCTATGTGTTAATGAATGTTATCACTCAACCCTATTACACCACTCTTCAAATTGAAATTTTATTTATTTATACTTTACAAATTTAAAGAGGATTTTGATGGAAATCAATAATAAAAATTGGTACAACTTGATAACATCCTCTAACCAAATATAAATTTGGTGATGGCTGGTAAAATAATTATAAAAACATGTAGTAAATTCAAATCATACTAGAACTTATGACAAAAAATTAAATAGATAAGAGAATAATCATGTATTGTCATATGTTTGATTAATTATTTAATTAAATAAACACCACATAGAAGTTATTACCTTCATTTTTATTGTAAAAATGGTTTAAAAGACTTTGTATATAAATTTACAATCTAAAATCAATGGAAGAATAAATTATATAAAAAAATAATAATAGTAAATAAATAAAAGTATAAATCGATAATGATAGCCTAGTAGTGAATGAGTTGAATGTTAGAAGTGGGATATTTTAGGGTCCATCGCTAGGATGACCATTCCCTAACACCATTTCTACACTAATCTATGATAGGTTATTTGTGAAAAGTATGCCATGAAATGGACTATTGGATTAGTATTCAATGCAATAGGTGTCAATATGTGGTTTGAAACCTCTTTTCAATTATATAAAGTAAGTCTATAGATAATGGATAGGAATACTATTCATCACTAGTTCACGTATTCTAGTTATAAAAATGTTTGTAGTTTTAGATCTATTTAAAAAACCTTATTACCTAACATTTTTTGAGCCTGACATTGATATCCTAGGAATGATTGAGTTGAGTGTTACAAGTGAGAGGTCTCAAGATCTATTCTTGGGATGATCATTTTCTAATGTCATTCTTACACTAAAATATGATGGGTTATTCATGAAAAGTATCTGATATAATGGAATATTATCTTAGTATTCAATACAATATGGGTAAGCATATGGATTGAAATCTATGTACAATATGATGAGGCAAGTCTATAACACATGGTAAAGAATACTATTCACCATTAGTTTGGGCATTCTAGTTATAAAAATATCTATGATTCTGGCTCTGTTTCAAAAATGCTATTTCCCAACATTTTTTAAACCTAGTGATGATATTATAGTGATGAGTTAGTTGAGTGTTATAAGTTGGAAGACTAAGGGTCTATTCTTGGGATGACCATTCTCTAACATCATTCCAACACTAAGCTACAATAGGTTATTTGTGAAAAGTATTCAATATAATAGACTATTGGTTTGGTGTTCAATGTGATAGGGGTTGGCATGTGGCTTAAAACATGTATTCAATATGATGAGGTAAGTCTATAGTCCATAGATAGGAATACTATTTATCGTTGTTTTGAACATTTTGGTTATAAAAATATCTATGATTTTAGCTCCATTTTAAAAAACTTATTACATTGCATTTTAAACTTGATGATGATAGCCTATCGATGAGAAAGCTAAGTGTTAGAAGTGAGATGTCTCAGGGTTCATTCTTAAGATGATCATTTTCTAGTATTGTTTGTATACTAAATTTTGGTAGGTTATTCATGAAAATTATTTGATACAATGGGCTACCAACTTGGTGTTCAATGTGAGAGGCTTTTTCATGTAGCTTAAAACATGTGTTCAATGCAATGAGGAAGTCCACAGCTATGGATAAAAATACTATTCCCCAATGGTTTGGGAATTCTAGTTATAAAAATGTCTATGGTTTTGGCTCTATTTAAAAAACTTTGTTATCCAATATTTTAGCCAAGGTGGTGTGGGTGAGTTAGTTAAGTGTCTTAGTTGTTTCATGTCCTACACATATTCAAATCTTTATAAAGGTATATGAAGTTGGTTTTTGTCATGGTTTATATCCTCAGGGTTGTTAATAGTTGTGGGTTATCCTTGAGGCTGGTGGTGGCCATTGTTATTATTTTCTAATCAGTTGTAGTCATTGTTGGTATATTTGGTATATATGGTAGATGATCACTTGAGGATCTAGGCTCCTGATTGTGTTCCATACCAATTTGTAGCTCTGATCAAAAGTGAATATCTATTAAAAAATAGAAAAAAATATTAACAATAAGATTTAGGAATATAATATTTCTATAGTCTGTGTCTTAGATATAATGGCTAATATATATAACATAGAGATATGGAGGTGTTAAAGCAAGTGATATAAGAAATTTAAAATGTGATCTACTCCGATCATTTAACATATTCTATTGGAATTGATGTATGATTTGTAATATGCCATGTGTCAAAATGTATTTCTAAAATCATGCATGGTAAAAATATTCATTATTGTTAGCCTCCTCTAATTTTCAATCTATGATGCTTATCCTTTGACATATAGTATGAAAATAATTATTTCTAATATCACATTAGATTTGTAATTATAATGTGATAGGTAAAAGTGGGTTCTATATATATGATTGATTCACTCCACTCTATTGTCTTTTCAATGTTGGAGACATTCTTTTTTTAGATGTTTAAAAAAAAAACATTAGAAAAAGACATATTAATAATAATGGTTATATTATAGATAATAATTAAAAATAATTAAATATTGTCATAATCATGAACAAGATAACATATAAAATTATTATTAGAATAATTAAAACATTTTATAATTTAATATTTTTATAAATTGATATTAAATTAATAGTTTTTTGTGGATGCATCCAGCCAAACTATATAATTGAAAATATATTGTAATTATATAAAAAAATAAAAATAAAAAATATGCTGCAATATATAATTGAATATAACCATCTTTGTTATGTTATTGGACCGCCCAACTATAAGTCAAATTAGTTCTTTTAAAACCTTTGTCTCACACCTATTTTTATAATACATAAGGAGCCTCACATGTTCAAGCATTAATAATGACAGTTAAACAAGTTAGAATTGACAAGGCTCTTTATGCATTAATCATAACACTTAAATAAGTTAGAATTGACAATAAGTTCTTTATTCATATTATTTAGTTATTTGGCTATATTTAAATTCTAAATACTTTTATTGAATTTTTAGTTACAATTTATTATAGGATCTTTATTAATATGCTTTCATGTCTCACACCTATTTTTTTAATGCATAAAAAGCCTTACATGTTTCAATATTAATCAATGCACTTTTGACTTGTTGTATTTAAACATATTAAAATTGATAATAAAATCTTTATTTGAAAAAATTAAAATTAATAATAAATTAGAATTCACAATAAGATTTTTATCCATATTATTTAATTATTTAGTTGTATTCAAATTCTAAATATTTTTATAAAAAAAATTTATACAATATATTATAAGATCTATATTAATATGCTCTCATGTCTCATGCATATTTTTATAATACATAAAGAGGCTCACATATTTCAACCTTAATCATTGCACTTTTAACTTATTACACTTAAACAAGTTAGAATTGATAATAAGATCTTTATTTAAACAAATTAAAATTAATAATAAATTTTTTATATTAATAATAAAATTTTTATTAATATTATTTATTTAATTCAATTTAAATTATAAATATTTTTATTGATTTATTAATTATAATTTATTATAAAATATTTACTAATATTAATATTTTTATAATAATTATATCCTGTAAAATCAAGATCTGAATATTTTTAAAG
The DNA here is from genome assembly GCA_037957365.1 of Torreya grandis. NCBI lineage: Eukaryota > Viridiplantae > Streptophyta > Pinopsida > Cupressales > Taxaceae > Torreya > Torreya grandis. The sequence goes on from JARHVA010001831.1 coordinate 3,031,414, forward strand.
CTCATCAACACCTTAATCTCAACATAATTTAAAAATAATTATTGTAAAAATTTAACAATACAATAATCAGTGGAAAAATAACCAATACCCACCACATGGATAAAATAAATGCATCAAATCTGAAGCACAAAATAATAACCACCTTTATATATGCAAAATCCACACCCAAACCAAGCGCGCAGCAAACGTACAGCTTTATGAGAATGAAGAATTGCTACCTTTCACTGCATTTCCACGTCTCCTTTATTAACGACGGACAAGGACTTTATTGGTTTTAAGTGCATATCAAGGATTTCTCGGATTTCTGGAGAAGCAACGCACTCTGATTTTTCTGTGAGTGCATTAACCCCTTCATCAGACATTTTGTCTTTTATCTGCCCATTCTTACCCCTATAAGTACAGTATATCACCATCTGAGCCGAAGCCAAAGGTAGGACTAGAAAATTTGGGCCCTGCATTGTACAGAAAAATAATTTATCACAAGGAAGCTTATGAATCTCATGTTTATCCAAAGTGCGAGACGAAATCTACCATGATCATAATGTCTTTAGCAATAGCACCGTATGCCAGCCACAAAACACTGGCGGTGAAGGTGAAAAGTGACAAATTGAAGGGCATGAACTCCACTCTTTTCGTTGAATTACCAGTTTCTGCAGGATTAAGCAACAGACATCATTTGCTTAGATCTCTCAACTAATTATCTCTAATACGGCCAACTTATTTTACAGTAGAAATATAAATATAAAAGCAGAGCGGATCTTACAGTAATGGACAGCGGGGCACCATACAGAACGACAGTGGCAACCATTCCCGCACTGCCGATGAACAGCTTCTTGTGCTTACGGTCATGCACCGCCACAAACGCAACCGCCGCAATACTGCAAAACACCATCACCACACCCGCAACCATCCTTGCCGTTCTTATCTGCAAATTAAATGGATTCCAACTCTTTCTTATTCAATATTTGCATCAAAATGATTAACCATCATAATCTCTAATGAATTATTTATTACCTTGGTTATTGGGGGAGCAAAGGTGAGGAAGATGGCAATGAAGAAGCACTCAATAAGGAGACCAATGCAGTTAACAACCATGACAATAGCGTTTTCCCACCCGTTACTGACGAGAGGCGATCCATACAAGGAGTAGATAAGGCAATTGAAGAGAGCTATTACATAAGGAACACCAGAAAATTTCTGTGTCGTTCTCTTTCCTATAATTCTTCTAAATGTAGTTCTGATTGTGCCAAAAAAATAAAAGAAAATTAAAATTATACCCGAGTGTAATGTAGAATTTTTAAATAAAATTAAATCATAGTCAAATATATGCAATATTCATAATACAGAAGAGATAAGAGTTGCAAAAATAAAAAATACTTCTTTTTCAAAAAATTGGAATCATTCTCCTTCTTCTTCTTGAAAATAAAGATCAATTACAATGTATTAATAGAATTGCATGTGAACATGCTTTTCTAAATATTGAATAAAATATTTTAAATTTATCTAAATAATAATTTGCATGTAATAGCAACTAAAACTAACTATAGCCTTTCTAAGGGTTTATTTTTTCTTCTAAAAAATATATTAACTAAAAATTAACCAACTGTCTAAATTTAGCTCCACAAAAAATTGTTCATGCAAACTAAATTTACACTAAGAGTCTAAAAATAGAATTGAGTGAACTGCACTTCAGCATCACTTTTCAACATACTCCCCCTTGATGCTGAGCGGGCTCACAATTTGATCTCTAAGTGTCAAAAACTGATATGTTGCAACTACTTTCATGAAGATATCTGCGAATTGTTCTTTAGTGTTGATGTATTTCAATTCTACTACCTTCATCTACACTAAATCACAGATAAAATGATGCTTTAAATCAAAAAGTTTTGTCCTGCTATGATGGACTGGATTCTTGGCCAATTTAATAGCACTAATATTATCACAAACAATAACTGTGGCCTGAACTTGAATCTCCCCAATTTCTTCAAGAAGTTTTCTAAGCCATAATGTTTGTGTCCCTGCTGAAGTGACTGCAACATACTCTGCTTCTATAGAAGAAAGGGCAACTATACTTTGCTTCTTTGAACTCCAAGTAATCAAACCAAAACCAAAAGAAAAACAATTCCCAAATGTTGAATTTCGGTTATCCAAACTACCTCCCCAATCAAAATCACTAAAACCAACAAGATTAAACCTTTTAGAAGTGTAGTAATGAATACTAAAATGTAGTGTCTTTCACATACCTCAAAATTCTATTCACTACCTTCATATGTATTTGTGATGGCTCTGGCATGTACCTTGAAATAAGTGAAACTGAATAAGCAATATTAGCTCTTGTATGAGTTAGAAGCATTAAACTTCCGACAATACTTCTATAGGCTATCTCATCAACTCTTTCAGCACCATCATCTCTACACAACACAACTCCATGAGCAACTGGAGTGGAGATTGGTTTACAATCAACCATATCAAGTTTCTTCAACATATATTTAGCATACTTTGTTTGACAAATGAAAATTTTATTCTCCCTTTGATAAACCTCCATTCCTAAAAAATATTTCATAAGGTCTAAATCTTTCATTTCAAATTCATTCATCATGAAAACTTTGAATTCATTCTTCATCATAGAACTGCTACCCATATACAACAAGTCATCAACATACAAACTCACAATCAGGATATCATTACCTTCATGTTTGTAATAAATGGTAGGTTCACTCTTACTTCTTTGAAAGCTATTCTCTTGAAAATATCCATCAATCCTAGCATACCATGCTATTAATGCTTGTTTGAGGCCATACAAAGCCTTCTTTAACTTGTAGACATGATTTTCTTTTCCTTGCACTTCAAAACCTTGTGGTTGTTCCACATATACTTCTTCTAACTACCCATTTGAGAAAGCACTTTTCACATCCATATGATGGATGCTCTAATTTTTTTAAGCTGATAATAAAATCATCATTCTAATGGTCTCTTGTCTTGCTACTGGTGTAAATGTCTCTTCATAATCAATGCCATATTTTTGTGTGAAGCCTTTAGCAACTAATCTCGCTTTGTGCCTTTCAACACTTCCATCACTGTTACACTTAGTCTTGTAGACCCATTTGGTGCCAATATTATTCTTGTCATGTGGAAGGTTTGTAAGCTCCCAAGTGTCATTCCTATGAATAGAATCCATCTCTTCTTGTATTGCTTGCATCCAAACCTCATTAGTATATGCATCTTCAAAACATGATGGTTCAAAATCAGCCTTGGTAAGTAAAACAAAATTCAGTGTCTCACCTCTTGGATTTTTTTCATGTGCTTAATTTGAACTCCTTTGATAAATGTCACTCAATCTTCTTACCTTCCTTGTAGAAATAGGACTTGAATCTAGACTTACACTTGGAATTGAACAACTAGATGAGGGGTTACTTGGTGGATTTGTAGCACTTGGAATAGAAATATTAGTGGGCTGCCCATGATCAATATCCTCCATAATAAATTCATTTAAAATATATTTTGACTTCTCCATATGGACTTTTTGATGACCATAAACTCCCACTTCATAAAAAATCACATCTCTTGACACAATAAACTTATTAGTGAGAGGATTATAAAACCTGTAAGCCTTACTTTCCTCACTATATCCAACAAAAATACATGACTCACTTTTGAGATCTAACTTTTGCCTCTTTTGATCAGGAACATGAACATAGGCTAAGCAACCAAAAACTTTGAAATAATTAACATTTGGATTTTTCTCATACCAGGCTTCATATAGAGTCATCCTGTCAAGTGCACTAGTGGGACTTCGATTGAGAATATATACTGTTGTAGCAACTGCATCTCCCCAAAAAGAATTACATAATCCCTTTGTTTGTAGCAAGTTTCGTGCCATCTCCACCACTGTATGATTATTCTTTTCAGCTACACCATTTTGTTGAGGTGTGTATGCAGTGGTGAGTTGTCTTCTAATGCCATGCATATCACAATAACCTTGAAAGGATTTTGAACAAAATTATCCTCCATGATCGGTCCTTAAGCATTTGATTTTTCACCCTTTGTCATTTTCTACAAGGGCTCTAAACCTCTTGAATGTCTCAAGAGCTTCATCTTTGGTCTTCAAAAAATAAACCCAACACTGTCGTAAGTAATCATCAATAAAATTAATGAAATATGATGACTTACCCAAACTCTTTGTCCGCATAATACCACAAATGTCTGAATGAACTAACTGAAGTGGATAATGGGCCCTCCATACATTGCCTTTTGTAAATTTCTCTTGCATGTTTTCCTTTAGCACATCCTTCACAAAATTCCTTGTGCTCTTCAACCTTAGGTAAACTAGAAATTAATGCTTTTGATGTTATAATCTTCAGACTATGAAAATTTAAATGCCCATACCTAAGATGCCACAACCAACTTGTATCCTCATATGCCATATTGACAAGGTTATTTTTATGTTCACCAAACTTCAGTGGAAACATCCTATTCTTTGTCATAGGCACAACTGTTACCACCCTATTTCCTTGATTCATATCATAAATTATACATTGTTGATTTTCAAATACAAATTTATAATTCTTCTCACATAATTTTCTAACACTCAACAAATTATGCTTTAAATTTGGACTGTAATAAATGTCTTTAACACTCTTTATACATTCTTTTGTATGGACTTTCATAGCTCTTTTTGAAGCAACCTCCAATGATTTGTCATCACCAAGTTTGATCTTGGATTTAAAACTTTTATGCATTTTAGAAAAAAACTTTTCATTTTCTGACATATGGTTAGAACATCCCGAATCTAAATACCAAACATCTTTATAAATATTTTCATATTTGTCATAAGATAAAAATAAATTATCTGGTGGATTCTCATCACTTTCTTGAGCATAATGAATGCTTTTACCATTATTACCTTATTTTAATCTACACTTATAATTAAAGTGGCCATACCTGTTACAATGACAACACTGGATATTTTTTATCAAATCGGCCTCTACCTCTTCCTCTGAAACCACCTCTTCCTTAGAAACCACCTCTGCCTCTATTTCCTCTTGAGTAATTCTGATTTTGACCTCTACCTTGGCCTTGATTACTTTTGATGCTACTATTGACATCTTCATTCTTTGTAATTTGTAATTTGGAGGAAAAAGCTTTCTCATTACTTTCTCCAAATGAATCTCTTAATCTTTCTTCATGAGACATCAAAGATCCAACTAGATGATCAAATTAAAGGGTAGACAAATTCTTGCTTTCTTCTATGATTATGGATACATGGTTCCACCTTGGTGTGAGAGTCCTCAACACTTTTTTGATCACAACTTCATCGTTCACAATTTCACCAAGTGTAGCCATATTATTGACCACATCTTTTACTTTGACAAAATAGGTACTCACATTTTCAGCTTTTTGCATCTTTAAATTCTCAAATTCTCTCTTCAATGTATGTAACTTGACAATTTTGACTTGATCACTACCTTGGTAAGCTTCTTTTAGAGTCTTCCAAGCATCCTCTACTGTCTTTACTCCTGCAATTCGTGAAAATAGGCTCTTATCTAGAGCTATTTGAATATAAAATAAGGCTTGAGCATTCTTCTTCTTAGCCTCCTTCTTACCTGTTTTATCATTTGTTATGAGGGCATTCCAATCATCTGGTTCCGCATAACATGATTCAATAATCTCTCACAAATCTTTTCCTATCAAAAAAATCGTCATTTTGATACACCAATAATCATACTCATTTCCATCAAATTCTGGAATGGGCAAGAACTTAGAATTTGACATGATAATTTTTTTGGCAAAATTTCAACTACTAAATCTTTAACCCAAAAGAAAAAAAACTTGCTTTGATACCAAATGTAAAATTTTAAAATAAAATTAAATCATAGCCAAATATATGCAATATTCATAATACAGAAGAGATAAGAGTTGCAAAAATAAAAAATACTTCTTCAAAATTTGGAATCATTCTCCTTCTTCTTGAAAATAAAGACCAATTACAATGTATTAATAGAATTGCAGGTGGACATGCTTTTCTAATTATTGAATAAAATATTTTAAATTTATCCAAATAATAATTTGCATGTAATAGCAACTAAAACTAAGTCTAGCCTTTTTAATGCTTTATTTTTTTTTCTAAAAAATATATTAACTAAAAATTAACGAATTGTCTAAATTTAGCTCCACAAAAAACTGTCCATACAAACTAAATTTACACTAATAGTCTAAAAATAGAACTGAGTGAACTACAATTCAGTATCACTTTTCAACAGGGAACCCATTCAGTCCTCAAGTCCATTACTACACCATAGCATAAATATTACTTACATGGGTGATTAATACATCAGCAAAGCGATGGCACTTCCTGCATCACACAAACCACTGAGATTCAGATTGGTTGATAAGTTAATTAAAAAGTAATTTCTGTACCAACAAACGACCGATCATCACCTAGAATTCCAACGACAAGATGGTTGAGATCGTTCGTCATGATTTTCCCGGAGGTTATATGATCGGAAAGGGAGGAGAAGATAATAGAAGAGAAAGGGTGTTGTTTTGCAGTTTCAAGTTCCATGTTAGGGTGGCGTACTACTTATACAGAGCGTGGTTACTGTTGGCTTAGTGTAAACGTCACAGCGGCTCCCTACCAGCGGAAAAACGTGAAGAAGACGACAAGAAAGCGTAATAAAGTCCTCCGAGGTGGGCTTTCTTCATTGAAAACGGTCCAACTCGTGGCGACAATCCAATCCAATCGCTTTCGCATTTTTCACAGGCGAGACACTGCCCTCTCTGTATCGCAATCGCATAAGAAAAATTAAAAATGAAACCAGATAAATGTGTAGGGGAGGGGAGGTAGTGCGGTAGATATCCCTATACACACCTACATCTCCCCTTCCATAAATCCTACTGGCCTACTTAGATCATAGATGTCCAGAATATCGTATCCATTTCCGGTATAGAAAATAAATTATATATTATTAAAACATGACTGCTTCTATCTAAATCCTTTTTAAACTCGACGTAACTTTAAAATTTATATTAAATAGGTACTGGTAGTGTTTGTTATAAAAGATGACTGCTTGCTATCTACATTCACGTAACCTTAATACCTATAAAAATAGGTTCTGGTAGTGTTTGTTTCTCCGCCAAACCCACTATTTTCTTGTATTGTAGTTAAGCATCCAAAAGGCGTCAAATCCGATTTTGTTGTTTTATATTTTGTATGCGACTCTCTTTTCCATTACAGTGATTTTTTATTAGATGATATTTCTCTCTCTCCATATGTTTGGGAGGGAACTGATAGTTTTAGTATTTTATTTCTTATGGGTTATCACCATCTTAATGTCTTCCTCCCATTGGAGATCTCAGAGTGGAATATTGTCCTGAATACCACAATTAGTCAAGAGTATCACTGTCTTCCAAGTTTGAGCAAAGCCAAACACTTCACTATTTTGTTAGATGGTTTTAATTCATTCTCATAACCAAATGATTGTGTTTCAGTAATTGTTGTTCTCTACGTGCTTTTGTTGGCTGGCTTTGTGTTTGTTTTGCATGGGATATAAATTCATTTATCTTCATTATTCTTTATTTAGTTCTTTCCATCATAATTCTTTATTCTTTGTTTAGTTCTTTCCATCATATTATTATGGGAAACGGTATGGAAAGAATGAGAAATTGTCTACATATTTTAGTATTTATATTGGAAAATTATTTTTGCAAAATCTAGTTAAAATTATAAAAATAAAATATAAAAAAGTAATATATAATAAAAAAGGTAGTTGGTTGGTGTTCACAATTTTCTTGTAAGACCTTCAAAATATTTGAAACAATCTAAATTTTACTTTTTTTTAAAACTAGTAAGAGTACAATCAAATACACATTGCAACATTAAAATCAAGAGAAGGCAAATCATCCCTCAGAGGGAAAGAGTCCCAAGCAGATCACTTCACCATTAAAAAATCATACACCATCTCTCCATCCTACCTATATTGTCTATCAATAGCAAGAGGAATCAAAAAAATTCAATTAAGAGGAGGGGTTTGTCCAACACACAAGTACCTTCCACCTTTGATGCCAAAGAAACTAAGTGGTGTTTTATTTCTACTACACAACACACTTGGACTAGTGGTTGAAAAGGTCATATAAGTGTCCAGAAAACTTGAACTTGGATCTGAGGAAAGAGAGGTGAATATGTGAATGAACTCTTTCATTAATTGAAAATTACTAAGATATAATATCCTTGTTAAAAATAGATTTTTTTTAATAGATTTCTAGAGCTGAAAAAAAATAATATCTTTAAAGAAATTCTAAACAAAGCTATGTAACCTAGCCACTATGAAAAATACCCCAAAAGGGTAATCCTCTAAGAGATGCACTCATGAAGGAGTGGAAATAAAATACATTGAATATAATTTCAAACACTCTTAACATGAGAAAAAGTACAAAATATATGCTTGAAGTATTATGGCCTATCACAAGCAAGACACTTAAAACAAACTATTCCCATACGATGCAACTACTCACCCAATGATGTCCTTTGATAAACTAAAAAACATAAAAAATGAAGCAACTTTGGCTCCAATGGCAATTGAAGACTAAGCTTGTGCATTGTAAAATGTATCATAATCTTTTGAATTCATCGGATTAAAGTAAACCAAAGGCAATTGTTAGGTTGTGGAGCTAAAAGCTTCACTGTTGCAGACATGGAGGAGGTTGTTGAGAGGTTGCTAAGTTGCAGGGCAACCGACGTCAGTCTGATCAGCCGACGTCGATCATATACAGTGGAAAAGGCAACCGACATCGGTCAAGTATCGACCGACGTCGGTTATCTCCAGCCTGATAGAGACCGACGTCGGTTGCCTGTGCGGTTCAAAACTGCTAGTTTCATGAACAGTTTGTTAACGAACCGAGTGTTTGCATGTTAAGAGCCAATTTTAGACTTGAATCTACAGATCTAATTATTGTAATTAGATGTCTAATTATTGTTTGTATGAGATCTATATAATAGACTCGTGGGCTATATTGTAAGTTGTTCTAGTTTGAGTTGAGAAAAGTTAGCTCCTTCTATGTGTGAAGTGAGCAAGGGTGTTCCTCCTAGTTCCTCAGTAGTGCCAAGTGTGGGTGCTAGTTTTGGAGAATCAGAAGGGTTCTTCAAGTGTGTAGGATCTTGGTTAGCAGGTGTGCAAGGCCACGTTTGGAGATCTGCATGGTAATTCAGATCACTGATCTACAGGTGTATGTGTGTGCATGATCCAGATTTACAGGTGTGCAGAACCAGATTGATTTGCAGGTGTGCAAGATCAGGGAGGAGAACAACACAACAGGAAGCATGATCAAGCAGCATCTACTTGGAGTACGGTGTGTACTCAGTTGGAGAGCAAAGAGGAAGGCAAGGTAGTTCCTTCCATAAGTAAGATCATTTGGGTTGTAGGGTGTTGCAGTTCATGAGAGATCTACTTGGAGTATGTTGAGTACATGGAGTGCGTGGAGCACTGGTGTACTGGCAGTAGTGGATACTGACTAGTTGGAGGTGAACACCAACTCTGTGTTTGATTTGTGTGTTGGGACCGTAAGTGAGAGAGATTTGAGGAGAGAATTACTGTACACTTGACGTGTGGGAAGCCTCTGAGAGGTGTGAAGAAGAAGTGGCATCTTCTTTATTGTATTCTTTTCTCGATGAGTATTAATACAAGTTGTGTATTATCTCTCATATTCTGTGTTGTTTCTGGTTTCTAGTTACTTGTTACTTCTGGTTTAATTACGCATCTTAAGTTGCTTGTATATGGTAATTAATTGTGCTTCCGTATTTCCCAACAAGTGGTATCAGAGCTGAGGTTGCAGAGAACAGGTTTTGTGTTTGGTTACAGGTCACTCTCAGGGGTTTTTGATTGAGTGGGAGTATAGCAATGACAAAAGAATGTAAGCTACGATTGGAGAAACTGAATAACACGAATGGTCACGTATGGTGTTATGGAAAGAAAGAACAGGTAAAGAAATATTGTTGATTGATAGCAGATCGACATGAAAGAACTGAAGAAGCAGATGTTGCAGGTGTTGTTACACAGGATGCTCTGGGATGTTTCTTGGATAAAGTTGAATCTTGGTTAATAGATTATGTTGCCTCTTTCCATGCAGCCGCAAGTAGAGGGGTTGGTGAGCCTTGTCATAGTATTGGCAAAGGGGAAGTGTTGTTGAAATTGTAGGCGGCCAACACATGGGTGTTGAAGAAGGTCATGCAGGTCCCAGTCTTGAAGATGTAGCTAATTGCTTCAAAAAATTTGGGTGATGAGAGATGCATAAGAACTTTCATAGCGGATGCACTTGAATTAGCATGTGGTAAGAAAGTAGGTACTCTTTATCTACTTGCTTGTATTACTGATTCCACTTCTGTTGCACAGGTGTGGCTTTGTAGGCTTGGTCACATAAGTGAGAAGGGAATAGATGTTCTTAAGTCAGATGGTAAGAGATCAGCTTTGGAGAGCATAGACTGAGATTTTTGTGAGCAGTGGGATGCTACAAGAAATAATTATGTTTATTGCAAGAAAAGGAAGACTGATGTATTTGATAAACTTAAGAACTAGAAATCCTTGGTGTTCTTGGAGGAGATGATAGATAGAGACCAGTGGATGGGGCTGGATACTTCTAAGTAGGGCAGTTTGGACATGGGTTTTGATTCAAAAGAGCTTGCGGGTAAAAAGTCATCACTCACAGGCATACACAGGTACCAGCGTCGACCAAGGGTAACCGACATCGAACAAACATGTGCCGATGTCAGTCATGTGCAGACCAAGAAGTTAGTGATGTCAGGTAGGTGGAGACCAATGTCGACAGGATAACTAGCATCGGTGACCTGGATAGTCACAAAGAACTGACGTCGATCAGATGCAGACTGTGTAGTGACCGAAGTCGGTCACTGAGACAGATTTTGGGCGGACAACAAGCTGTCAAGGAGTCTCAAATGCCCATATGGAGGACTGAAAGTGTAAGTAAGCCTCAAATTCGTTGTTCCTCTTCTTTATACTAGTTGCTGACTGCAGAGTAGGAAGGATCTAGGAAACAGTGGGAGCATGGCATGAACAGGATGCAGGACCAAACGGGAGATTTGGTAGGGTTGCCAGCCGATATGAAAGCACTGAGACGAATGGATACCTTAGTTAAAGAATAGAGAGACTAGACATGTGAGATGGAAGGCCAGGTCATATGGTCTTGAAGAAGCTGCAGGACAGTCGTACAGGGTTTGACAGGTGGATGACAAAGCAGGGCTTTAGTCAATGTCAGTGTAACCATTGTGTTTGTTTTACCAGGTGGATGATGGTCGTAACATTATCCTATTACTGTATGTGGATGGTTTGCTAGCAGGTTTATACATATAGGGTTTTGCTAAGCTAAGGGTAAGATTAGTTCAGTGGTTTGCCATGAAAGATTTAGAGCAGCAAAATTCTTTGGCATGAGAGACATGGAAGATCACAGGTTGATTTTGTCTCCAGTGGGAGCTGATGTGAATCAAGTGTTGGTGAGGTTTAGGATGCAGAACCAGAGCACACCAAGGGCTGGACAATTTAGTGTCTGAAATCACATGAGGTCTGGTATAGACCTAAGTTTGCCTAGGCAGTGGGTGCTGTCAGAAAGTTTGGACCTGATCTGGGAAAGAAGCACTGGAGGGTAGGTCAGTGGATTCTCAGGTATTTGAGAGGGACCAGTTGCAGGTTGACATGCTATGCAGGGTCAAGTTATTTTCTACATGTGTTTGTAGATGTGGATGTGGTAGGTTACTTGGATGACAGGAGGTGCACCATAGGTTGTGTGGTGGGTGGTCTTCAGGATTGATCTTGAAGAGGGCTACAAGCCAGGAAATAGATTAAATGGGGTACAAGTACAAGTACAGTGCAGCGATTTATCTCCAAGTGGGAGATTGTTAGGTTGTGGAGCTAAAAGCTTCACTATTGCAGACATGGAGGAGGTTGTTGAGAGGTTGCTAAGTTGCAAGGCAACTGACGTCAATCAGATCAATCGACGTCGGTCATATATAGTGGAAAAGGCAACTGACATCGGTCAAGTATCAGCTGATGTCGATTATCTCCAACCTAACATGGACCGATGTCATTCGCTTGTGCAGTTTAGAACTACCAATTTTATGGACAGTTTGTTAACAAACCGAGTGTTTGCATGTTAAGAGCCAATTTTAGACTTGAAGCTGCGGATCTAATTATTGTAATTAGATGTCTAATTATTGTTTGCATGAGATCTATATAATAGAATCATGGGCTATATTGTAAGTTGTTCTAGTTTGAGTTGAGCAAAGTTAGCTCCTTCTATGTGTGAAGTGATCAAGGGTGTTCCTCCTAGTTCCTCAGCAGTGCCAAGTGTGGGTGCTAGTTTTGGAGAATCAGAAGGGTTCTTCAAGTGTGTAGGATCTTGATCAGCAGGTGTGCAAGGCCACATTTGGAGATCTGCATGGTAAGTAAGATCATTGATCTACAAGTGTATGTGTGTGCATGATCCAAGTTTACAGGTGTGCAGAACCAGATTGATTTGTAGGTGTGCAAGATCAGAGAGGACAGCAACACAACAGGGAGTAGGATCAGGCAGGATCTACTTGGAGTATGGTGTGTACTCAGTTGGAGAGCAAAGAGGAAGGCAAGGTAGTTCCTTCCATAAGTAAGATCATTTGGGTTGCATGGTGTTGCAGTTCATGGGAGATCTACTTGGAGTACGTTGAGTACTTGGAGTGCATGGAGCACTGGTGTACTGGCAGTAGTGGATACTGACTGGTTGGAGGTGAACACCAACTCTGTGTTTGAGTTGTGTGTTAGGACCGTAAGAGAGAGAGATTTGAGGAGAGAATTACTGTACACTTGAGGTGTGGGAAGCCTCTGAGAGGTGTGAAGAAGAAGTGGCATCTTCTTTATTGTATTCTTTTCTAGATGAGTATTAATACAAGTTGTGTATTGTCTCTCATATTCTGTGTTGTTTCTGGTTTCTAGTTACTTGTTACTTCTGGTTTAATTCCGCATCTTAAGTTGCTTGTATATGGTAATGAATTGTGCTTCCATATTTCCCAACAACAATAAGATTATGTTTCTTCTATAAAATGTGACAAGGATTCCAATCTCAAAAAGAAACAAGATCATGAAAAAGATGAATGTCATTTCAAAAAGGCTACAATAAGTGCCTTAATTCCTAGAGTTTTTACATGTTGTTATTATTGATAATGGAAGATTGTACCATTAACTATGGTCATTCATAGAAATGCAAGTTCTATAAACCCATTGCAAACCCATTTTAGAAACTATGGGATAGTTTCAAAGGCCTTCCAAATATTTTGGGAAATAAATGCACCATTAATTTAACATGGGCCATGGTAATGAGAAATGTGTGAAACCCAATCTTGTTTCAAGCCTCTTTACCATAACCTATAATAGCTACAAAAATGTAAAGTCTAAGAATAATTGTTCACGCTTTAATCCCTTCAATAGACTGAACAAACCATTTAACACCAAGGAATATATGATTTTTATGGAGATCAATAGTGCCCATCCATGCATTGTCTCCAAGAATACAACAAATCTCCTATCTATATAGAAACCACAAGTTAGTTTGGCATTAGCCCAAAGGAAGTCCAATAGTAACTTTACAAGCTTGTCAAAGATGCCTTAGACAAAGCCTAAAAAAGGAATAGTACATATAGTCAATTATAGAGTTTGGGTGCAAACATGAAATTTAATAGCCAAGGATAATGGATTGGTATTCTAGCAAGAGATTTTATGTTCAACCCATATTACAATTTGACATATTTTCAAAGGGAAGATGGGGAGCTTTGAAAGGAAAAAGTAATGCTATTTTTTGTGAATATCTCTCATTTCTCAACTGAATTATAGTTAATATTCAATTCTTTCATGGATGGGCATCATAGTCTATCAATAGCATCAAATTCGTGTCAATTATAATCTTGAATCTGAAGTTCTGAAAAAAGTGTCAATGTATGGAAGAGATTCACTAAAAGTAGCCTCACTTTTTGCAAACATAGGAAAAGAGTCATTTACAATATGTCAATTAAGAATTTACACATTTCTATCATGAGAGTGATGACTTTAATAAAACCTTACTAAGTTTTATAGGCTAGTCTATACCCAAAGGCAAATAAACAACAAAAAGATACAAAGAATATTGAGTAGGCATCCCTATTTGATTGAGTGAAATAGACCAAATATTTCAGACTACTGAACATTGATAGTTAGATAAGACAACACATCTATAGAGATGGTGTGAATGGTGAAGATTAAATAATCCTCAAAACCTAATGCTTTCAACATTATAACAATGAATTACCACATGATATTGTCATAAGATTTCTCAATATAAAGTTTGATAAACCAAACTCATTTTCTAGAGGCACAAGCCCCTTCCATACCCATCCCAATCTAGAATGTTATTTTCAAGTATATAATGAGTTTTGATAAAGCATGTTTTTATTGGTCCAAAAATTTTAGGAATAAAATAAAATAGATAGAATGCAAGAGTTTGGAAATTATCTTATAAGACATGTTCAACAAAGTGATAGGCCTTCAATTGGTAATTAATTATGGCTTCCTAGACTTAAGAATAAATTTTATATTATTGTGATTTATAAAACTTGTTAAGGAATTGCACAATAAATACTCTATATAAACCTAAAGAAATTATGGTCCCACATTCATAATGAAATCCATTTAGACCTAGGGCTTTATCATGAAAGAGAAGACAAATGCTCAATATTTTATCTCTATAGTTATGACTCACTCTAGAGAATTTAGAAGTTTCTGCTAGAAATAATAAATGTTATTGAAAATAATCCAAACAAATAAATTCACTAACAATTAGCTTATAATATACATGCTAAAGTGGTCTATATATGGCATAGGCATGCATTTTAGTCCAACTTTGATTTTTATTATATGATAACATGTGTGCTAACAACTTCTACATGAATAAACACATAAGACATGAAGTGCCCAAGCTATGAGTACCACTTATCCTATCTATGCCTAGAGGTGTGCATATTAGACTAAGTCCGCAAAGCTAAATAAATATAAATTAACTACGTAAACTTAAATAAAATGATATTTAAGTTTACGTAGCTAATTTATATTTTATATCACACTAACAGCCTCTCTTAAGTTATACATAGTGAATTCTAAAAAATAACAAATGAGGCTTAAAATCATCTAAAAATGGGTATTGACTATTATAGTAACACTCTTAGTAGTAAGTTTAACTTGGGTCTTAACCAAGGGAAGTTTCACTATAGTTAAAACAAACCATGTGGGGTTTAATTTTTGACACCCACATGTCAAAATAAGAAGTCAACATGGCTATTGGAATGTTGACATTAGTGGTCGAACTATTCATTTAGAAATTGAACCTATTTCACATTGCTAAATGAATCATCCTTACCTTCCCTCAAATTGCTAGAAATAGAATGCAAAGATTGAGTGTTGTAACCAAGAAAACAATGATCAATACTATGAACTCTACTTTTGTTCAATTAATTGTTTCGCTAATAGGTGTTTTTTGTTCGGTGTGACCCTGGGTGAATTGTATGCATACCATATACAATTTTTTCATGGTATTAGATCCATCCCCATAACCCTCTTTATTACTAAGCCCTTTATCTAGTCACGTTGCTCAATTAGAGCAATAGTTTCAAAAAGAGGACAATGAGAGTCGTTAAGATGTCTCAGAAGTGATTTTGCAATTGGGAAGTCATTTTCCATTTTAGAGCCGATTGATATTTTCTAGCATGTTTGTTGTAGCTGTAAAAGGTAGTTCAACCTTTAATCTTGCTCAATTTGATCCCCGGAGGCTCCAGATTTGTTCGAAAAGATTATTGATCACTTGACAGTTTATAGAAAATCTACACATTATTATGCAAATCTAACCATACATATACATCTAGAATGGTCGATATAATAGCGATAGACATTTGGTTCACTGAAAATGAACTTGTGATGCTTTTGGGGTGGTGACATTTTTTCGATCAATTCTGACCATCCACTGGCTAAAGAGGTTTGTTCGAAAAGATTATTGGTCACTTAACAGTTTATAGAAAATCTATACATTTTTATGCAGATCTAACCATACATATACGTCTAGAATGGTCGATATAATAGGGATAGACATTTGGTTCACTTAAAATGAACTTGTGATGCTTTTGGGGTGGTGAAATTTTCTTGATCAATTCTGACCGTCCACTGGCTAAAGAGGTTTTACAATTTTAAGAGGTTTTTTTATTTAATCTTTTCACTTTTTCTATAAAAAAAATAGTTGAAAAAAAAAAGGAAAAGAAAAAAGTTTTTTTTGTTTTGTTTTATTTTATAGTTAAAAAACAAATAAATTAAAAAAATTAAAATTGTGTGGCCACCACCGTTCACACTCCTTCCTAGCCACCCATCGCCGCTGCCTTCACCAGCCCTATCGCCACCGTCCCTACCTCCTCCGCTGCAGTCACAGCCACCTCCACCGCACCTTCTGTTGACGCCTGGCCGTGATCCCTCACGCCCAGCTTCGATCTGCAGCTACGTCCCCCGACCCCTGCTGCGTCCCACAGCCCAAGGCCAATCACCGCCCAGCTCCCACGGCTCCCAGCTAGGCCCTGCAGCCATGACCTGCTCCACCACGCAGCTCCTCTACTGCCCACCCCCGCACGCAGCCCCTGCCTACCCGTGGTCTCTTCTCCACTTCTAGCCAACCATTGCCCCCGTTCGGCTGCGTGCCTGCGTTAAGCAGCCTGCCATCTACAAATCACATTTTTTTTGACTTGTTGATTATCACTGCAACGTTGACAATGGTTTTTAGGCATTCTGTGATTACAATTGCCACGTTGGACACATGCATTGGCATTGGCGTTGAATGATTTTAGTTGAAGCCTGGAAAATTGCATTGCTTCTAGGGCAAATTTGTTGACTTGGCCATAGCGTCCTACCACATTTGCGGCCAACTACCTCGACAAATAGCCATTGTTGACATTTTCAAATCTTTCATTTTCTTTTAACAATATCAGATTTTGGCATGCACGTGTTTCGGACTTGTTGGTGGGTAAGATAGCAGAGATTTTTTGATGGAGACTAGAATGCGGGATCGTGAAATGGGATAATCAGAATCACACATGCTTTTTTTAAGGGATCATTGTACCATGTCATTTTTCTGTTTGACGAAGACCAGCAGGGGGGCCTGGTCTGATAGGTGTTCAGAGCCTCCCATGAAAACACTTATTTCTTTTGAATCAGTGCATCCTGATCCATCTGCATGCCCACTTGGTGTTTCTATGCTTCATACATGTTTTTTTTGTCATTTTTTACCGGACCCCCTTCCATTGCAAGTTTCTGCAGACATACTTGCACATTTTTTCTCATATCTTGAGCATCTTTTAGAGTTTCCAGTGCTTTATATTGCGTTGAGAAGTTGCCTCTGAGCTCTTTCGTGAAGTATATTCAGTGTTTTTATTGATATATCAGAAAACACAATTATTTTTCTATTTTCTTGGAGGTCTTTTTGGCATGAGAACATTGTCAGACTTTCTGGGCACTTTTCTCTACACTCCGGGCACTT
This sequence comes from Torreya grandis, assembly GCA_037957365.1. Taxonomy (NCBI): domain Eukaryota; kingdom Viridiplantae; phylum Streptophyta; class Pinopsida; order Cupressales; family Taxaceae; genus Torreya; species Torreya grandis. The sequence goes on from JARHVA010001831.1 coordinate 3,048,988, forward strand.
TTTGAGGTGCCATTTTTTTGCAAGTGTGTATTTTCACAAAGAATACAAATTTGATATTCAATTTGATCTATATTGTGCAAAAATGGCTATTTTTTTCATTTTCTCTTTTTAACTCAAGTTATACTCCGGTGTAGAATTTTGTAAAACTACATCATTATAAGCAGTTTAGGGGGATTTATTTTGGTATTGCACTCTTTATAAAGTGCCAACACTCTTTTTGGTGGGACTCACACTTGCTTTAAGCATTCTTTTAGATTATACCTTGCATTTGTTTGTTGCACATTGGTGGTTTGTGCACTGTTGGCCATTCATATTTTAACACACTTTTGGTTTGTGTCGTGTCTCCTTCAAATCCCCTTTCTTCATGCCTTGCATTACTTTTTGTAGATACCATCAAGGCCCCTTTCTAAGTACCTTGCATTCTTATTTGTGTCTGTTAAAAGGCCCCTTTCTAAGTGCATTATCTTTCTTATTGCATTGGCTTCCTACCTTGTTGTAATCTCACTCAAGAAAACAAATAATAACATGTAATCCTAGAGTGACATTATTAGTTTTGTAGAGGAAAATAGAACGTGTGCCTCCTCACAATACTTATCGCACATGACTCATTCCTCCATAATTTACAAGCTCATATTGAATTTTTGCACTCACAGGCTGATCCTATGGAACACACAACCACTACACTTGTTCCATGCTTAGTTCTTGCTTTTGACTTTGGCATGCATCCCTTAGATGCTCAACAAGATTTTGATCTATCAACCACTGTGTCATTTTGTGAACCTGATACACCGGTAGTTGCCTTTGTTGCATCTCACGATGTTTTTTTATCACACTATTGATGTGTTTATTTCATTTGAGAAGCACACAACTAGATTTGGTTCCCATATACTCCACACTATGGGTTATTCTAGAATAGGTCTTAGAAAGCACACATAGGGTATTGTTTCCCCCATCCAACTTATATGTTGGATTGCTTATAATGGCATTGGCTATTGAGCAAGTGTTTCCACATATTTTTTGGGACCATCATGTAGTAGCTCTGCTCCAATTTTTGTTCACTGCACACTTCTCGAAGATATTGAGTGACATGGTACACCTACATCTGGGCATTCATCAAATATTATATTCAGGGATGAGAGTCTTGAGTAATCTTGTTCTTCACTTCGGCCTATGAAACCTAATTGTTCATTTATTAGGCATGAATGTTCTAACACCTTATCAAATTTCCTTTGGCTTGAAAGTCTTACATCTGATATAGACATTTCCTTGCATTCATCATTTGTGGACATGGCACCGTATCACTTGCAGACATCTTCTTCCATCATCTGATGTTATTTGGGATGGATTGATGATTAGTTATGGTAGTGTCATCAGAATTCTTTGAGTAAAATCTATTGACATGGTTCTTCCACTGTTCAGATGCATATTCCACATACCATTCATACTACATAGCAGTGCTCCCTTTTTTGAGCACATTCCAGGTCTTGTGATGGTTTCTTTGACAGATTGACTACTCCTTGTGGCAAGTTATTTTTTATATTTTGAGTATTTATTCAATCATTTGGTAAATTTTTTTGGATATATTATACTTGCAATGACTTATGAAATGCCATGCAGATTTGCTTTTTATAGCCTAGTCTAACTTCATGCATGTGTACCTTATTTTGTGCACCCTTTACTCTTTCAGTTACTTGTCTCTCCCATCAACATTAAGGCCATCATTTTTGAGAGACCATTTTGTATTCCTCAACACTTTGACAGTTAGTGTGTCTTTTTTTTGTGAGACTTCTCTAGCATTTTTAGTTAATGTCATTGATTGGTGTTCGAGTAGTAAATTCATCCCATTCATATAGATTTTTTCATCCACTTCACCCATTCTATATTATAGGGGTGTGTGTGCGTAAATATTATGTCCTTGGGTGTTGAGTGTCCCTTGTACTAGGCAATACTCTTTTATACTTTCAACTAGTTTTTTAGGTGTTAAGTGTCCCTTTCACCTCCTAGAGATAGTTGATAGTATATTTGGGTGCTGAGCATCCCCTGTGCCTACTTTAGTGATGGATTTCATCCCATCTAGTAAAGTCTAGTTTTTTAAGACCATAGTTTTATCTGTCACTTTTTAGTTCTATGTTTAGTGTTTTCTTTGAGTGAGCCTCATAAAAAACACCAATTACTATTTGACTTGATGATTACAATGAATTGATATGTATGTAATCTAGTAAGATGGATTGGCTAATATAAAGACACTTAGTAATTCATTGTATATTTATATATGAGCATCTGATTAGGCCTTTATTGTTGGGTCTCATTTTATGAGTTTTCTTTTCTCCCCAAGTTCATCTTAAGGGGGGATGTTAGAGTAACACTCTTATTGGTAAGCTTAACTTAGATATTAACCAAGAAAGCTTCACCATAGTTATAATAAATCATGTGGGGTTTATTTTTTCACACCCACATGTCAAAATAAGAAGTCAACATGGTTGTTGAAATATTGACATTAGTGGCTTAACTATTCATTTGGAAACTAAACATATTTCATATTGCCAAATGAATCATCAACATCTTCACTCAAATTACTATAAATAGAGGGCAAAGATTGAGTGTTGTAAAAAAGCAAGCAAACAAGGAGAAATAATCGGAGCTCTACTTCTATTCAATTAATTGCTTCATTAGTAGGTGTTTTTGGTTAGGGATAACCTTGGGTGAATTGTATGCATCCCACATACAATTTCTTAATTGACAACTAACCCTGATAAGTTATGCATAAACAAAATGTTCCCTTATAAGTAGAGAATATGAGAAAACATGTAGGGTAAAATAACTCCCTAAAATAGATATGAGATAATGTGCCCATGTACAATAAGATACAACTTGGAAAAATGAGATACAAAACAATGGCTTCTAAAAAAACCCAGACTAAGTACTATGAAGATTGCACTAGATGGAATGATATCCATCACTGAATAAAGTGTAAGAAGTTAAAGAAGAATTTGGTTAGATGGTGAAGAAATCAAAACTATATGAGTGGTCCCAATACACTACTTAATCACTAAAGACAAATGTTAGGAATGTTAGAATGTAATACTACCAAGTGAAGTGTTGAAAGAACAAAATATTACACCAAGAATTCCATTATTTTCCTAAAGTGGATGCAAGGAACACTCAACACCCAAAGAATTAATACCAACACACACGTCCCCTTAATATTAATGGGTGGAGTGAATGAAAATGTCTATATGTGTGGTCCAAATCCACTACATAAACACTAAATAATGAAAAAATCTAGGTATGCTTTAAAATTATCACTGAAAGGAGACAAAATGACTCTCAAGGTATTGAAGAATATATAAATATTAACTCAAAGAAGAATGGCCCTAATGGTGATGGGAAAGACTAATAACAAGAATAGTAAAAGGTGATAAAAATGAGGCACACACACATGAATGTAGATTAGATTGTAAAACTCAAACCCTCATGTCAATTTATACTTCAATGGGAGTACAATATATGCCAAAAAACACCAAATAAATACATAGAAGAGATTCTATATAGTAGAATAACTCCAAAAAATGAGATCATCTATCTTTTGAAGAAAGACCATATGAATGTGAGAGTATCTCTAGAAAAAGTGAGCATTGTTTAGCAATGAATAAGATCCGAATGATCAATAAGTTCCTAAAAAAATGCCTAATATAGCATATTTAGTACTTTCAGTTAAGAAGGGGTGTGCAAAACAAGTCATGCAAGTTTAAAGGTAGACAAGGATATAAAATAAAACACAACAAATCCCCCATGGCCCTTTGCAAAATATTTTGATCATAATGAAAATATGTGGGCCTAAATAAGAATAAAAATATTCGCATTTATAATTCAGTACATTTTAAATTTTATTATTTAGTTTAACAAATCTTTGTAAAGTTTTACACATTTACCAAATTAAGAAATTTAAAAAAAAAACTAAAAATATGTTTGTTGTATAAAAATGAACCAGTTTAAATTCATTGATGTGAATAACATGAAAAATCATGTATTTTAAAAAACTTCAAGTTGATCTAACATATCAATCAAAATCTATGATTGTTTGAAGGTTCAAATAGGGGCAAATTTAGTAATTTTTGGAAAATTTCCTATATAATTTATGAAAAAATGGGCCACTAAAACAACAACAAAAAAACTCTTCCATTATGAATGTCTTAGGAAACTCATAGGACTGAAAAAAATCATCCTCCCAAGCCTCCCAAATCAAAATATATGGCCTCAATAATTTTGAAACTTAAATGACAATGCTCAATAGATCATGCAAGAAAAAAAGTTTACACGAGAGGCAAAAAATGCTAGCACCAAGACATAAGGGTGTCTAGGATTTTTAAAAAATTAGTTTGAGGGAATTTAATCCCTATCCTATCAGTGATTCAAGTCATTGACAAAATCCCTAATTTCAATGCACCACATAAGCACTCAAAGCATTAAATATAGGAGTTTACCTTTATTGAAACAATTTTGGTGGATTGGTGGCTAAAATGAGCAGTGGTGGTGATGAAACCAATGGCCACATTTTTGGGTTGATTGATCCATAGTACACATTATTTTTATTAGTGTTTTATTAATACTTTAGTTTCATATCTAAATATTTTTTCGGGGGGCATGCTTCACTTTATTTGACACCCCCATTAGTCAATTAACTTAGTTATATATTAGTAAGTTGGTTTAAAAGGTGGTTGAACCCATTGGATAGTAAGTCACGTTAGTAAACCTCTCAAAATCTTATAAAAAATTTCTTGGAACATAAATAAAATACTAGTTTTACTATTGAATATATTTCATGTTGTTCCTCCATTTATGGTCCTAATAGTAGTATTAAATCCACGTGAATGAGGATTGGATTGATAATTGAAAAATTGAAGTAGATAGAAAGAAATAAAAGAGGTGTGAAGGTCTCATTTATATTTTGATCTCAAATTTGATCTCCAAAAATTATTTGTTGCTTGCATAGAAAAATTGTATACCCCAAATTTCATGTGGATTGTTGTTGCACTGCATTTGTTCAACCTTATACATAAATTGTAGCCCAAAACATAGTTTTTAAATCCTAAGATATTAGCCATTCCATTTTAGGCATCTATTTATAACATTGTACAACATTTAATTCCCTAAACTAATAATTTTTGTAGGACAACCTTATGTAACAAGAAAATGAATTTATGGCCTCCATTTCTTTTTGTAAAAGTAAAATTTTATTTGTAAGACCTTTTTATCTAATATGTATGTTGTAAACAAAATTTACACTACACTTTTTGAGGTGAAAATCAGATTGTATTGCATGTTTATAGCCTATGGAGGAGTATATTCATAATTGTCCATCGTATGGTATTTTCTATTGATTTACATGTGTGGTGTGGTTTTTTAATTAGTAACAGGAAATAGAAGCATCCTGTATAGTTTTTTTATGGAATTTTGAGTAGTTTCAATACATTTTGAACCATCCAAATCACAATACAATGTAATAGTAAGACATGGTATATTCCATGGATGGTGTATAAATAATTATATAACACAATATAGTTTTGAATGTTTGATTTTTTTTAATAGCTTCATGGATTAAATAAGATTTTATTTTTACTTTCAAAGTGAATAGTTTGGTAAAATATTTCACATACACAAACATTTTTTTATTTTAAAAGAATAAGAAAATATAGTTTAAAAGGATTATTTTTCATATGTATTTCAAAATTGATTGTAATCGATTGAATGTCAATGCTTTTTAAGTTACATGAAAATGAGAGGTCTAAGGTTCAAAACCTATCAAATCATATTTTCAGAAAAACTTAGTTTTTTACCAAAATTAGTATGTAAAATGAATATTATCTACAACATTTATTTTAATTATTTATAAAGAAAAGTGGCAAAGTGTGATGTAATTTATTTTTTGATTTAACTTTTTGTAACTTTTTCATATAAATTTCAATAAGTCCCAGCATCACAATTATTGTATTACATCTCTAATCGAAGGTAAAGGCAAATCCCCAAGTAGTAATCTACTTATTTTATATTATTATTTTATGTGTGTGATCATGGCTAAAATTCGAGGCCTTACTTCTGAAACTGAAATATTAACTCCTAAAAAACTATAAGGAGTGGAGCATGAGTATGGATAAGACCTTCATTTTTAATGACATATGAGAACTAAGAAAAAACTAACCCAACCCTATTATTGAAGAAAATAAATTGATTTGATTTTAAAAATGTGTTAAACATGCACTTCTATTATTAGATCATCTTGTTATATGCAATTTATCATTTACATTGACTCTATTAAAAGTGATACTTTGGAATAATGGAAAACATTGAAATATATTTATGATAAATAACCATCACATAATAAAAATGAATTCTTCATACAACATTAAAAAACTAAACTCAAATGTGATGAAAATCCTATTGAAATAGGAGGAAGTGGATGATGAGGACAAAAGAAATGATTTATGGTGGCATTGTCCACAGGGAAACCATCCCATGATCGAGTCACTGTCATATCTCCCACTACAGGTATGGTGCTAGCTAAGCTTTTAATTGTCGTAGCTCCCAGAAATCTCATTTGACTATCTAAATATATTTAAGGAATGAATAACTTGAAATGTGAATACACCACTACATCTAGAAAATAGATGATGATATGCTCATTTAAATCACTTATAATGGAATTAGTTTTAACTAGTTTATTTTTAAATGTTGCAGTTTAGTGATAAACTAAGAAACATTTGAATCCATTATAAATAACTTAATAAACATGAGCCCTAGTTCATAAATAAAAATATTTGACCCTTAGAATATGCATACTTCAAGAAAGTAGGGAAATGCTAGATGAAAACAAAACATGAACACCAATATTTTTAGAAACATTCTTTGTGAAATTTTAGGACACACTCCTATAAATTATCTGAAACATTCTCATTAAAATTCTTCACATCACTCTCTAGTTTCAACAAAACATATACATTGACATAGGCATGTTAGAGGTATAATCTATTGAGAAGGGGGGATGAATCAGCGATGGAAAATAATACAATTCAATTTCTAAACCTTTGAAAATACTTTAGCATTTAATTCAAACATTCATGAAGCATACAGATCATTCATAGTAGTGAACAATAAACATAATCAAGATCACATATACAACATAAGATCTATGTGTGAAACCCTCTTAGAAATAAAACCGACTCTCAAGACTGCAAACACATGGAATAATATCCTATAAAATGAACACAAATAAAATATTGATCAAGTTCTTCTGATCAGGAACCTTCAGCCAAGTCATTATGAACTACAACCTTGATCAAGTCCTTTAGATCAAAGGTCTTTTTAGTGAAACCCTATTTCACAAAGAGAAACTACCCCTAAGGAAAATAAAGTCCTTTAGACCCTCCTTGAGATGAACACTTCCACCTTAGAACTAATGTATGCAATACCTGATCATGAACGTCTTGATTATCTTACCCCTGCACAACTTCTCTCTCTTTCTAAAACAAGCCTCTCACATAGGCATGTCACAATATATTTGCACAAACTTCAAACTATAAGAACACTATACAATCATCATAAACATGATCTAAAAATCATGTACACAATCCTTAATCTTCTCTGCTCATCAACCTAATATCTAGGTACTCTCACTCCCCTCTACTTTCTTTCACTCTACAACTCTTTCACATACCAATGCCTTGCACTTAAGTCTAGAACCCAACACATTTGTTTCCATTATATATAGATCAATCATGAAATAAAATGATCAAAATATTTCATATTGACCACAAAACATTCCTTCACCTTTAAGGCATTTCATATGGGTCACACTTAAGCACAATCCCCTTTAATATTTTGGCTAAGTCATTTTTAGGTCCTATAGAGACCCATTCACGTTTTTGAAACATCTTTGAGAAATTTAAAAACACAAGACCATTTATAAATACATAGGTCCACTCCCTATGTCCCCTAGGACATCCACAAATGATCACAATCATTTTTACTTACCTCTACATATACCCAAATAACTCAAACAAAGACCTTATACATATGAATGACATTAATGAACATACAATAAAATTCTTAATCATTATTATACTGAAGATAAATTTATCACTCTTCCAAAACACTGATAGAGAATCCCCATGGACTCTAAAACACTCCCCAAGAGATAATTCACCTTGAAAATGTGAAACAACTATATGAGCTTGAATATCCTTCTCGGGTCACTTACAGAACATATATAGAAACACAATCAACTTTGGATCTCAATAACTCTTTCTATACACACTTATAGATCTTTAGATCCATATAGCTAGATGCAACTTGGAGTTCTCTACATAATTTATTTTTATTTTAAAAGCAAATTCATCTTTTATCAAAACTTATGGTACAAAAATTAAACACTGGTCTTTCCTTCATAAATGCAAATAACAACAGTCACAGTTTAAACCTCAAAAAAATTGTTCTCATCTCATGTCATCTCAGCTATGATCAAATACGCTCCATCGATCTTGATCAATCTTTAACACATAGGCACCAAAGCTTAGACATTAACCTTCAGTCACATTGACCTCATATCATAGAATCTAGGAACTTTGACTCAATGCATTCCATCTATCTTTATGGATCAACCTGATCTTTAATTATCAATGCTCACCATATGATCATATTTATGAATACCCACTTGCCATTAGATCATTATTTTGTACCTTTTATCATATTTTAACCATCATGCACCTATCCTCATCTCACTACATCATGACTCCTTATAGAAAACATGCAAAATCAATATTGCTCAAGCTTTAAAATTTCAAAAATGACATGAGGACCTTTTTAATATACATGAGTACTCATTTTTGCACCTCAATAACTTCTTTTGTGCTTACTCAAAGGATATCAAATTTGGACCAAATGATTTCTTCTCATAGGAGAATCCAACCACGTAACTCATTACTTCTATAAATCTCATGTGTGCAAGATATAACACCATTAAATTGACTTATCATAAAATTCTGTCATAGAGCCAATGATGTACATATCTACCTAAGAGGCCAACTTTAATCAGCCATAAATTTTGTCACACTTCAACACATGATCTCAAACATAGCATAATCATATCTACTCAAAACTAAACAAACCCAAATAATCATATTATCTTGAAACCTTCACACATACAAGATGTAACACCATCAAAATACTCACTCGACTCTTTCTTCCACATTGAAAAATTGGCTATGGAAAAGCATAGTCAATATCCTTGGGAGCCCAACTTTGTATGTACATATCTCTTTATGTGATATATTACATCATATGAAAATTAGAAAAAATAAAATCACACAAACATTTAAAAAACCCATATAATGACCTTCTCCTGAATTGTTCACACATGTGAGATATTCTATCATCATACTTCTTATTCAACGCTTTCTGGCCATATTGCAAATTTGGCTAAGTATGGGAAAATAGTGAAATCTATTTTAGAAGCCAACTTTGTACCCTCATATATTTGATTAAGCTTTGATACATGACTTAATATTTGTTTTATAACAACTAGGACTTTTTTATCACAACCATATGACCAAATTCCCCTTACTCATTCACATGTGGCAATGGTGACATCATCAAACTACCTAGTCATATTTTCTACCACTAGACCCAAAGTGTCTAGATGAAAACTATGGATTACCAAATGATTTCCACTTATGCACACAATATCTCAAATCATATATAACATCATAGGAACCTATTTCACATTCTCCAATCACCATACCAAAGATCAACCAAACCAACAGTAAGCACACTAGAAAAAACACATTGCACACTTTGTCATTTTTACTTGGGCTATCAAAGCACTTCATCCACTCATCAGGACACCT